>JAJIBD010008607.1:0-105810 GCA_021461705.1 Cryptotis parvus | reverse complement strand
GCACTAGAAGGTTCTGGTAGGGTCAGGACACCCTGTCAGAACGCAGGGGTGGCCTCTGTGGCGGCATCCCAGACCTGCTGCCAGTGGGCGAGCCTCGCCTCCAGGGCACAGTCGTGCCCGCCACTGCCCCCACATTCTGCCAGGCTGTAAGCTGCTGGGCAGGCGAGTGGGCAGTCAGCTGCTCTGTCAGAAGGTCCTGCCCCCTCAGACGGCACCCAGGCCCAGTGACTAAGCTGCGTGACTCACCTCCCTGCACGCTGGCGCCTGGACCCACTGTCTAGACAGACGACAGGGCAGCCCACGCTGAATCTTTGGGGCTTTGTGGGAGGGTTCCCTGGAGTGGCCTGGTCCTGAGCTTTCCTTCTTGCTTTATCCCCTTCTTTGTGAGCAATGCAGTGACCGGGTCACCTGTGGTGGCTGGCCATGGGCTGGGCCATACACACCTGGGCGGTGCCTCAGCTTAGGTCCATTCCTAGCTGGGGTGCAGGTGTGGTGACTGATGCGGTCACAGCCCCAGCCATTACTTGCTGGATGCTGCCCCCCTTCTGTGGCTCCCACACCCACCCAGTGGTGCCACAAGCAGGCCTGGAACAGAGCTGTAGGGGGGTGCGCACAGGTCGTGGGGGCGCTGAGACCCTGACTCTGTGCTCTGAGGGTCACAGAGGTGGGAGCCCCGAGCCCTGTGCTGCCTTCCAGGCGTGCCTTGCTTCTGGAGCCCCCATGTCCCTTCTCTGGGGACACAGGGACCTCTGTGCACCTGTGCCTGCTGGCCCTGTCTCCAGCCCGCAGACCATTGTCACAGCCTGCCTGGTGGCAGGAAGAGGGTCTGAGAGTGCTCTCTCAGTCTAGATCATTTCATTTATTTGTTTGTTTACTAATTTTTTTTTTGAGTCACACCCGGTGATGCCAGGGGTTACTCCTGGCTCTGCACTCAGGAATCACTCCTATAGGTGCTCGGGGATGCCGGGATCAAACCCAGGTTGGCTGCGTGTGAGGCAAACATTCTCCTCGCTTGCCATCGCCTCCAGCAGCATTTTAGACTGTTATAGCCACTGGCCAGGCGCCCAGAGCCTGGGGAGTTCAGTGTGGTGCCCCCACCCCCACACTCAGCCCCCTCCCCACACAGGTCCATGGCCAACCTCTCCGTCCCTTCGGTCAGGTGAGTGGGCTTGGGGTTGGGGGGCTGGGAGGAGACAGGAAAGGGGTGGGGAGCTGCAGGCTGCTGCCCCCTCCTCAGCCCCTCCCCTGACTTCAGACTGTGCCCTTCCAGGTGGTTCTGGGCTCAGTGCTGGTGCCCGTGTCTTTGAGTACATGACTCTGCAGCCCTGCATCCCACTCCTCGGGGGCTGCTGCGCCCCCGGCACCAGCTGCAGGGCGCCATCACCTTCCAGGACGCCTCCTTTAGGTCAGTGCTTGGGGGCCCCGGGAGGGGCGGCCACACCCCACGCTAACAGAGCTAACAGAGCCTGTCCCCCCATAGCTACCCCTGCCGGCTCTCCTGTGCTCCAGGCCTTCACTCTCACGCTGCCTCCGGGCAAGACAGTGGCCCTGGTGGGTCATTCCGGGGGGAGGTAAGCGCTTGACCTTGGGGGGGAGCTGGTGGAGGATGCCCCAGCACCCCGGAAGTGCGGTGACCCTCCCAGCCCTGTCCTCTCCCCAGGGAAGAGCACTGTGGCCTCGCTGCTGGAGCGCTTTCCACCCCACGGCCGGCAAGGTGACCCTGGATGGCTGGGACCTGCGTGCCCTGGACCCCTCCTGGCTGCGTGGCCAGGCCATTGGCTTCATCAGCCAGGTGTGGGGCGAGGGTCCCCCTGGCACACCCGCACCCTCCCAGCCCTACCCTGTCTCCTGGTCTCTGCCCATCTTATGGGGGCCTGTCCATGCTGCTGAGGGAAGTGGTTTCAGGTCCCTGGAGGGGCTGGGGCTGCTGGCAGCCCAGCAAGACCCCTTGTCTGCACTGGAAGCCCTGGCCCCCTCCAGCCGCTCAGGGGTGCTCCTGTAGGCGCCCCAGCTGCTGTCAGTGGAGACAGCTCCGCGGGCCCCATGCAGGCAGGAGCAGGAGCCGTGCAGCCCCTTTCTCTAGGGAGTTTGGGAGGGGACCTCTGCTCATGTGCCCCTCAGGGCTCAGGCAGTCCATGCCTCCCCACCCCCGCCCCAGGAGCCAGTCCTGTTCCGGCACCACCATCATGGAGAACATCCGGTTTGGGAAGCCCGAGGCCACCGATGAGGAGGTGTACGCGCCGCCAGGGAGGCCAATGCCCACGAAGTTCATCAGCAACTTCCTCGATGGGTACCACACCTTCGTGGTGAGTGCCACCTCGTGTGGGAGCAGGGAAGGTGGGGCAGGGCAGCCCCCACGGGGTCAGCCCCCCTCCCCATCGCTACCTAGAAAAGACCCAGGGTTCGGGCCGCTGCTCCTCGACATTCCTGCAGGGCCCGGCTCTGCACGCGCTGCACTGGCTGATGGGGACGCCCATCTGCCTCTCGCCCGCCGTGTCTCTGGGCTCTGAGTTCCCCTGTGTCTTCCCTACCCTGAGACGCCAAAACGGGGAGACAGGAGTGGGCCTGGACCCTCTGTGGTGACCCCAGGCATGCTGTCCCCTGCCCTGTGCACAACTCTCGGGTCCCCTTGCAAGAGGGGGTGCCCCCACAAGCCCGCTCTCAGCACCCAGACACTGCCCGGAGGGACCCCTGGGCAGCTCGGATGAGCAGCTCTACCGGGCCGGGTGCCTCTGAGGGCACTCAGCCTACTGTCCTCTCCCCAGGTGAGCGGGCGCCACCCTCTCCGGGGCCAGAAGCAGCGCCTGGCCATCGCCCGTGCCCTCATCAAGCAGCCGGCAGTGCTGATCCTGGACGAGGCCACCAGCGCCCTGGACGCTGAGTCGGAGCGGTGGTCCAGGAAGCCTTAGACCGTGCCAGCACCCGGCCGCACCGTGCTGGTCATCGCGACACCGCCTCAGCACCATCCGCGGAGCCGACTGCATCGTGGTCATGGCCCACGGCCGCCTGTGAGGTCCGTGGGGGCCCAGCGCTAGAGAAAGGGACCCTGTCCCAGGCTGTCTGCCAGGACCCCAGAGAGAAACACTCAGAGAGTGGGGTCTGGGGGCCAAGCTGCACAGGGCTCCCAGGGGTAGACACAGCAGTACCAGGCAGGGACCCTGGTAAGCTGCAGGAGCTGCTGCTGGGGCCATTGGGCCACTTGATCAGGCAGGTGCTGAGGGGGGCTCTGAAGGTCGCTGGCCCTGAGCTGGAGGGTGGGGGCGTGTGGAGGCAGAAGCAGATGCACAGTGGCTTCAGGGCCCTGCAGGCTGTTTCTGGGGACAGGTTTTGAGAGATCAGGTCTCAGTGGGGTCTGGTGACTGGTTCCCCCCTGTCCTCTCCCCCTCTCCAGATGGGGTACCCACGAAGAGCTCCTGAAGAAGGACGGCTCTACCGGATCTCGTGCGGAGACAGGCCCTGGACACCCCGCCCCAGCACACCCCAAGGCTTCAGGGACCCTCGCCCTGAGTCTTGAGAGTAGCCGGACTGAGTCTGCAGGTTTCTCCCTAGACAATAAAACTGGCCACTGCTGGCCAGGGGAGGCAGGGCCACCCCACTCCCCAGCTTGGGCCAGGCCCCTGCCTGCTACCAGAGGCTCTCCTTGTGCTGGGGCAGGGGGCTGCGGGGCCAGGGAGAGAGACAAGTCCCGGGCTGTCCTGACCCACCCCAGGACTGCCTAGCGGCCCTGGGGGCCCCAGCCCAGCCCCCTGACAAGTCCAAGGCCTGGAGAACGGCCAGTACTGACAAGTCCTGGGAGCCACTCCTGGACTCACTTCCCAGTGCGACTCCAACGCTGCTACCTCCAGGAGGAGGAGGAGGAGGAGGAGAAGCGCCCCATGGCCAGGCCGGGACCCAGGGCCTGACCCACGACAGGTGCCAGCTCATCAACCCAGCTCGTGTCCTGGTCCCCATCCGAACCAGGATAAACACTGCTGCCTGCCAGGCCCAGGTGGTGGTAGAGGGTGGACACAGATCCCAGCTGACCTTACTTGCATCCGACACTGGACATCGCCCCAAACTGAGGACCTGTGCGCTTCCAGCAGTCTCTCAGAAAGAGGCTCCCTGAGGTGGTGTCCCCAGGTCAGCACAGTTCTCCTGAGTTGAGCCCTGCTCTGCGCTCTACGACATCCTGTGCTTCCAGGGCCTGTCCCTCTTGGGTTGTGACCTGGAACCTTACCCGAGTCACGCTCCAGGTCAAGGACTGTCTGCCCCCTGTCCACCGTCAACTGTGCATTGGAACTGCAGCCCGGGGCAGCCTGCGAGAGGTGGTGCAGGCACCCAGCTCCATCAGGCCGCCGCTGCCAGGAAGCCAAGCATGGGCCAGTGCTGGCCCTTGGCTGCTCACTGTACACCTCCCCAAGGCGCCCGCCTGGCCTAGAACTTGAATGTGAGCCCAGCCCCTCCCTCCAGGAACGGATGCTCCAGCAGCCGAAGCCCCAACGCCAAGCCCCAGGCCTCCCCACCCCTTTCCCGGGGGCCCCAAAGCCTGCCAGTCCCATGCCCAGGAAAGCCACGGTGAGCCGTGAGCCAGGCCAGCCCTTCCTGTGCAGACTGCCTGGCCCTGGGTGCTGCTGCCCTCTGATGGGCCCTGAGCCATTTTAATCTCCAAAGCTCCTTTTAAGAGTTTGAATGGGATAATCTGTGGTCACGTACTTACCTCTCACCTGGAAGGCAGGTGGGTGCCTCTGAATAAACCAAGTCCAGCCTCGATCCAGAATGCTGCTTGCTGGGGCCGGAGCGATAGCCCAGCGGGTAGGGCGCTTGCCTTGCACGCGGCTGGCCTGTGCCAGCCTGGGTTCGATCCCGGCATCCCATATGGTCCCCTGAGCACCGCCAGGAGTGATTCCTGAGTGCAGAGCCAGGAGTAACCCCTGAGCATTGCCGGGTGTGGCCCAAAAAAGCAAAAAAAAATAAATAAATAAATAGAATGCTGCTTGCAAAGGCCATGGGACCCAGGCTCACGGGTCATGTGACCCAGTGGGTGTTGCTCAGACACTCAGGGCCGAAATGCGCTTGTTCACTGTCAGTGGGAGCAGTGACAGGCGGGCCCACAGCCCCAGGCGGACGACACTCTTCAGCTCTGCCCCTTGTCCCTGCCTTCTGCCCCAGAACTGGTCATTCTCTTCTGGCCTGAGAGCACTTCCCTCAGACATTGCTGTCCTCTGGGAGGGGGAGTGTCTGCTCCTGGTCCCCACTATCTCTTCAGCCCACATGCCTCTGCCCTCCTCACACCCTGCCAGCCCTGTTGTGCACGTGCTTTCCTGTAGGAAGCCCCTCCACCCTAATGGAGCCCAGTGCTTTTTGTTTGGGTTTTGTTGGCTTACTCCTGGCTCTGTTCAGGGGTCAGTCACTCCTGGCAGTGTTTGGGGAAATCAGATGGAGTCCTGGGGATCGAATCTGGATCAGCTGTGTGTCAAGCACCCGCTCCTCTGTACGCTGGCCCTTAAACCACAATGCCTTGTTACCATCTGGGGTGCCAGGATGGTGTCCCCCATGATAGGGACAGTTGTGTCTATTAAGTGACCCCATGTCTGCTACCACCCAGCGACTTCCCAGGCATCTGTCTGCAGCCCTGGCTGGGAGTCCCCGCCTGGGTCTGTCGCCCCTGTGTAATGAGAATGGAAAGATAACCCATTACTAAGCAATATGGGTGAGTCTACTGGGTCAGGTGGGGTGGCCCAAAAAGGCCTCTTTGGGAACATGAGGCCCTGCACCTGTCACCTAGGCACAGGGCCCTGGTCTGAAGGCCTGGTCAGGCTGTGGGCTGGGCTGCTAGCGCCCACGAAGGGGAGGTGGCCGCTGTTGCTCCCTACCGCCTGCAGTCTGGTCTGGAGCCAGCTCTGCAGAACTGTGATCCGGGGAGGCGAGAGAGAGGAGGGGCCAAGGGTCAGCCGCTGACCTGAGAGCCTGACATGGGCTGTACAGGACCCCGCTCCACCTCGCTCCTCGGCCCTTGGAGCCTTGCCCTGGAGGGCTGTGGTTTCCTGCTGGCGCCTCCACTCTGCACACCCACAGCCCCCTCTCTGCACTAATGGCTCAGCCTGGGGCCCCAGGGCTCTCCGCCCCCAGGCTGCTCTGGCCCCCCGGCCCCCTGGATGCTGAAACCCAATCCGCTGCGGCAGCAGCTCATTGCTGGGCAGTGCTGCCTCCAGCACAGACGTCCTGCGGGCGAGTGGGGAAGAGTCCTGGCCTCGGAGACCCGGCCTGCTCCCCTGGAAGGCCC
Source organism: Cryptotis parvus (assembly GCA_021461705.1). Classification (NCBI taxonomy): domain Eukaryota; kingdom Metazoa; phylum Chordata; class Mammalia; order Eulipotyphla; family Soricidae; genus Cryptotis; species Cryptotis parvus. The sequence continues at coordinate 99,548 of JAJIBD010008607.1, read as the reverse complement.
AGCGGACCCCCACACGCTGCCTCCCCTCCAGTCAGGCCAGTGCTGCCCAGCTCCCTCCTCCCCTCACCCCACCTGCGGCCACCCTGCCTGGACACCTGCATCTTGTCCCCACCCCACCCCCTACATCCTCAAGGTGCTGTGTCTCCTTCGCCAGCCTCAGCATGAAGCCCCCGGCGGCCCTGGGAGGAGCCCCAGCGGCGGCAGCAGGCCTCGGACATCCGCGTGTTCGCCAGCAGCTGCACCCCTGCATGGGTTGGCCCATGTCTTCGGCCCTGGGGGTCTGACGCCGCGCCGGCACTGTGGGCCGGGCAGTGCTGCTGTCGCTGTCCGCCTTCCTCTTCCAGGTGGTGGGCCGGGTGCGCTACTATGGGGAGTTCCACCACAAGACGGCCCTGGATGAGCGCGAGAGCCACCGACTGACCTTCCCTGCGGTGACCCTGTGTAACATGAACCCGCTGCGCCGCTCTCGCCTCACACCTAATGACCTGCACTGGGCTGGGCCCGCGCTGCTGGGCCTGCAGGCCGCCCACCACACCGCCTTCCTGCACGCCCTGGGCCGGCCGCCTGCGCCCCCCGGCTTCATGCCCAGCCCCACCTTCGATGTGGGCCAACTGTATGCCACGCGCCGGGCATGCCCTGGAGGACATGCTACTGGACTGTCGCTTCTGCGGCCGCCCATGCGGGCCTGAGAACTTCACGGCGGTGAGACCACAGCCTGACCGCCCGGGGAACCCTCACCTTCCCAACCCACCCTGCAGGTCCCAAGCAACCCCCACCCTGCCTCCTGCTTAGCCCAGAGGTCACTGTCATCCGCCGTGGCCTCCCTCCCCACCACCCCCCCCCCACCCAGGCTGGCTGCACAGTGGAGACCCTCCCTGCCAGCGTGGGGCCTCATCCTCCCTGAGCCTTGTCATTCTGTCAGTCCCTTTACTCCAGTCTCCAAACCGTCCTGGAGGGGCAGATGAACGGGACCAGGGGACCCCACAAGGTGGGTGGGGGCATTGGGCCTCAGGTTCTGGCTCAGAGCACACAGGACGGGGTGGCCCCTGTACTGTTGTGGGGAAGCAGGCTGGCATTTTGTTCCCCCCCAGATCTTCACCCGGATGGGGCAGTGTTACACCTTCAACTCTGGCGCCAATGGGGCTGATCTGCTGACCACATCCCAGAGCGGGGCGGGCAACGGGCTGGAGGTGATGCTGGACGTACAGCAGGATCGAATACCTGCCCGTGTGGAAGGACACGGGTACAGCCCCGGCTGTGGCTCAGTGGCAGCGGCCGATCACGGAGACTCCAGAGGCCTCCAGAGGCCAGGGGAGGCGGGGCGGGTCTTGCCTGAGAAGGGGCTGCGCTGAGCGCATGGTGGTCCCAGAGCATACCTTCCCTGACTCCAGGCCTGTCCCCACAGAGGAGACCCCGTTTGAGGTGGGGATCCGGGTACAGATCCATAGCCAGGACGAACCCCCGTCATAGACCAGCTGGGCTTTGGGCCGCCCCTGGCTACCAGACTTTTGTGTCTTGCCAACAACAGCAAGTATCCTGGCCCGTGGGCCCACCCTGCTCTCAGCGTCCCCACACTTCAGCTCCGGGCTCTGCCCTGACTTCCCACACCCCACTTGGCTTTCCAGGGGGCAATGAGGTTCCTTAACCCCCTCCGCAGCTTAACTTCCTGCCTCCACCATGGGGTGACTGCAGTTCCACGCCTCTGAACCCCGACTTTGAGCAAGATCCCTCTGACGCACTGGGCTCCCCCACCCCGGCTCGGGGCCCAGTCCACCCTATAGTCTGACGGGTTGCCGCCTGGCCTGTGAGTCCCGCTTTGTGGCTAGAAAGTGCGGCTGCCGAATGATGCATATGCCGGGTAAGGATCTGGAAGGGGTCTGGGGGAGCAGCCCAGGGGCGGATAGGGGGGTGGGTGGGGTCGCACCTGAAGCAGTTTCCTGCACCCCACCCCAGGCAGCGCTCCCGTGTGCAGCCCCCAGCAGTATAAGGACTGTGCCAACCCGGCGCTGGGTAAGGGTCAAGCACCCCTCCGCCTGCCCACCCCACCCGCTCCCGGCACGGCCGCCCCTGACCCTGCACCGGTGACCCTCAGATGCTATGCTGAGGAAGGACGCGTGGCGCCTGCCCCAACCCCTGCGCCATCACGCGCTATGCTAAGGAGCTCTCCATGGTGCGGATCCCCAGCCGCGCCTCCGCGCGCTATCTGGCGCGCAAGTTCAACCGCAGCGAGGCCTATGTCGAGTGAGAGGGGCGCGGGGGCGCGGGGCGGGGCGCGGCGCAGCCTTTCTCTGGGCACCCCCTTTTGCTGAGTTCTCAGGGACCCCTGGGGCTCGCACGCTGCTTCTCTCTGCTCTTCTGAAATGGCCTCCGTAGCAAGGTCCCCACCAGGGCTTTGCTTGAGAGGAGCCCGAGGAGCGACCAGCCTCCCCGCCTAAGGGAAGGAGGCCAGCTTGTGAGGGATCGTTGTGGGCCACATTCCGGTCCTTTCTCCAGGGAGAATGTGCTGGTGCTGGACATCTTCTTCGAGGCCCTCAACTACGAGACGGTGGAGCAGTTGAAGGCCTATGAAGTGTCTGAGCTCCTGGGTGGGTGGGCACACCGGGTGCACCCATGATTCCACACATCCAAACACCCCCGCGCACCCAGGGCGCCTGGCTGAGCTGATGTCTCTGCAGGCGACATCGGGGTCAGATGGGGCTGTTCATCGGGGCCAGCCTGCTCACCATTCTGGAGATTCTAGACTACCTCTGTGAGGTGGGCCTGCCCCGTGGGGGAGGGCAGGAATGAGGCGGCAGGGGGCAGAGCCAGTGCCTGGAGCGTGCACCAACTCCCTGTCACCCCCAGGTCTTCCTGGACAGGGTCCTGGGCTATTTCTGGAACCGAACCGAAGCGCCCCCAAAGGCAGTCCAGCGCCAATCTGGTAAGGGCACCATCTTCCTCCCCTGCCAGCGGCCAGGTGGGTGCCACCCCGACTCTGGACCCAGCTCAGAAACCACTCGTGGTTCCTCTCTCACCCAATTCTCCCCACCCACAGCTCCAGGAAGGGGCTGGTGGCCCGCACCCAAGTTCCCCAGGTCAGCCTGGACCCCAGGTAATATGAAAGCCCCATAGGACAAGGGGCTGACAGTCCTGGTGGGAGGGGACACTGCAGCGGCTGTGGGGAAGCCCTGCCAGGCCTTGGTCCCTGTCCCCAGGCCTGCCACCTCGCCCTGCGCCATCACCAAGACTCTCTCCGCCTCCCACCGGACCTGCTACCTCGTCACACGCCTGTAGGCCCCAGGGGTGCGGCCCAGGCCTTTCCCTGACACCCTGCATGTGAATTTGTCACCTTCACCCCAAATAAAGCTCCTGCATCTGCCTCAGGTGTTGCTCTGAGAGCAGAGCACAGTCAGGCCCCAGGACACCCCTGGGGATAGCCCAGTTTCTCTCCGTTCCCTCTGGACCAGGGGTCTGGCCTGCACACACAGCCAGGAGTGAAGGTGCAGGGCAGGAGACTCACAGGGGAGGGAGGAGACGCTGACCAGGAGCCCTGCACCGTGGGGAGCAGGCAGGGGGCACCCCACAAGCACGCCAAGCACCATGTCTGCCTTGGAGATGGTGACTCTCACATTTGCAACTCCCTGACAGCACCCTATCTCTATGGAAACAGCACCTCCCACTTCCGCACAAGGGCAGGAGGGTCCTTGCTCTAGACACTGGGGGTAGGGGGCTTCCCACTCTGCAGCGGCCTACCCTGGAACCGCCACGCCCACCTTCTCTGCTCTCTTTGTCCCCAAACTACTGGAGAATGACAAGCAAAGGCACGAATCAGGGCGCCCCACCTAATCCCATCTGGCCTCTCGATCCATGTGGCACGTATGAGAGGAACAAGGAGAACAGGCAGGCATAGGGGGGCCCTGGAGAGGCCATGACCAGGCCCGCCTGTTCCCCACTTCCGAAGGAACCTCCTGGCCTCAGCTGCCCGCTGCAGTGCGTGACTGCGTGAGCACCATGCCGCCGGCCTCAGAGAGGTGCTGGAGCAGGGCTGCAGGGGTGGCAGCCCCCGAGGCCGCGCCCTCCACACAGCCACTCCACACCTTAGCCGGTCTGGGAAAGGAGCCAATTTATGAAGTTCAGTAAAGTCCGTGGAGGGAGCAAAGGGCCTGTGCAGGGCCCTCAACCACTGCCCAGCACAGCTGGGGCTCTCATCCTGCCCTCCTGGGAGCAGCCGAAAGACCAGGCCCCAGCCTGGCAGCCGGGACCCTGTTCCTAGGGAGGACAGAAGTCGGAGAAGTAGGGGTGCTGCAGGGCCTCCTCTGCGGAGATGCGCTGCACTGGGTTGCACTTGAGAAGGTTCTGGAAGGAGGAAGAGGGGGACAGGTCAGGAGCCCAGGCCTCCTCCAGCCCCCCAGCAAGGTGCCCATGGCCCCAACTGGCTCACCTGTAGCAGGTCCCTGCCTGTGGCATTGAGCTTGGGGACAACATTCACGAGCGATGCCGTGGCTGGGTACATGGGATAGGGCTGTCAGGGGAGCAAAGAGTCAGACAGGGGTTTGGGTGCTGCTGGGCCATGATCTAGGGGGCGTCCTGGTGAGGCATGACCACCCCCCCTCCAGCCCGGCTCCCCATCACACCTTATAGTCAGGAAGTTTGGTCATGGCGGGCCACTGCTCCTCTGTAGGGGTGCCCAGAAGTGTGTCCACGGGGTCAAGGGTCAATCAGCGGGAAGGGGCAAGCAAGGTTGGGGCCAGAGTGATAGTACAATGGGGAGGGGTGCTTGCCCTGCACACCCAGATCTGATCCCCAGAACCCTCTATGACCCCAGCAGGAATGACCCCTCAGCACAACCTGGTGTGGCCTCCAACTCGAAAAAAATTACATAGGGGGCAGAGAGATAGTCCAGCGGGAGGGCGTTTGCCTTACATGCGGTCAACTTGGGTTCAATCCCAGCATCCCATATGGTCCCCCGAGCACCACCAGGAGTAATTCCTGAGTGCAGAGCCAGGAGTAACCCCTGAGCATCACCAGGTGTGACCCCAAAGACTAAAAGTATTAAATAAAATAAAAAGGGGCAGGGTTGAGGGAAGGGAGTCCTGCTCTGCTGAAGTGATTCATCATCCCTCACCCCACCCTTTCCCAGCACCTTGGCTCACATCAGACCCGCCTGCACCTAAAGAGGGTTAGGGAAGGTGTCTTACCCACAGCCTCAATGACCTTGCCCTGAGCCCCTGTCGAGGCTGAGATGGTCAGCAGCGTAAGTCTGGAGTGTGCTGCTCTGCCCCTTCCACAATCCTCCTTCTTCCCTCAGGCTGCCCCACACTCTACCCCGGCCCTGGGTCAGGACAGCCCTGCTGTGGAAGGATATCGGAAAATCCTCTTCAGCTGGTCATCCACGTCGTTGCCCGGGAAGAGGGGCCGCCCTGCGTTGGCCAGCTCTGCGGAAAGACAGGGGTTGAGGGAGAGAGGGGTGCAGCAGCCCTCACTGCCCCTCCCAGGGAGCCCTCCCGTTTGTCCACTTGGACAGGAAAGCAGGCGCCAGCACTGCCCCCGGCGCATCACCTGCAAAGATGCAGCCAGCTGACCACATGTCGATGGACGTGGAGTACAGCTTGGCCCCGAAGAGGACATCTGGCGGGCGGTACCACAGTGTGACCACCTGCAGAACACGCAAGCCCCACTGAGAATCTGGGAAAGGCACTCAGAGTGGTGATGATCCTGGAGGAGGAGCTGGGAGACGCTGGCGGGGACCCCTCCCTCAGCCCATAGAGGGGGGTCCTCAGCCCACTGTACCTCCTGGAGGAGGAGCTGGGAGACGCTGGCGGGGGACCCTCCCCTCAGCCCACTGTACCTCCTGGAGGAGGAGCTGGGAGACGCTGGCGGGGACCCTTCCCCTCAGCCCACTGTACCTCCTGGAGGAGGAGCTGGGAGACGCTGGCGGGGACCCCTCCCTCAGCCCACTGTACCTCCTGGAGGAGGAGCTGGGAGATGCTGGCGGGGGACCCCTCCCTCAGCCCACTGTACCTCCTGGAGGAGGAGCTGGGAGATGCTGGCGGGGACCCCTCCCTCAGCCCACTGTACCTCCTGGAGGAGGAGCTGGGAGATGCTGGCGGGGGACCCCCTCCCTCAGCCCACTGTACCTCCTGGAGGAGGAGCTGGGAGACGCTGGCGGGGACCCCACCCTCAGCCCACTGTACCTCCGCGGAGTAACAGCGCACAGGGATGCCAAAGGCTCGTGCCAGGCCGAAATCCGCTAGTTTCAGCTCCCGTTCTGGGCGGAGATGAGGGGGCACAGAGATGGGTATTGGAGAGTCTGGGCAGCGCGCCCCAGCCCCCCCCCCTTCCCAAGCCGCACCCTGTTTATGAGCAGGTTCTGGGGCTTCAGGTCCCGGTGGAGCACGTTGCGGCTGTGGCAGAATCCCAGGCCTTTGAGCAGCTGGAAGAGGAAGGACTGGGGGGCGGGAGGGACCAGACCCTGATGATGTGGAGCTGTCCCACAGCGCCCTTCACGCAGGGTGGGGCAGGGGGCAGCTTTCTTTCAGGGGCCCAGGCCTCTCCTTTGCCCTAAGCTAAGTGCCAGTGGTCACCTCTCCTCTCGCTGGTCTCATGGGCCCCATGGACACTCCCACACCTGCAACTGCACAGTGCCTCTGTGTTGCGCAGCTCACGTGGCGGAGCATGGGGTGTGCTCGAGGCTTATGTCCAATGGAGCAGTGCCTGGAAGCAGGGGGCTCTCTGAACCTAGCCCCCTGCAGTCACCCTAAGATGCCAGGAAAACCCTTGGGGTGGTGGGAAGCAAACACCCCGTAAGGGAAGAGCCGGAGCCTCAGAGGCCTGAGGCTCTGCCCACACCTTGGGGGCGTCCCCAGGACTCTCCGCCTCTCACCTTCACGATTTCGGGATCTAGGTCACCATTGCAGCTGTCAAAATACTTCTTCAGGTCCTAAGGGGGGGGGCGGGGGGGATGGAGTTGCTGGAACAGGATCTGGGTCCCCTAGGTCCTCCCAGGCTCACTCTCCCCCAACCCTATTCACCTGGTCGCAGAACTCAAACACCAAAGTCAGCTTCTTGTCGCTATGTAAGACATCATGGAGCCTGGGAGAAGCACAGGCTCAGCCAGGGGTTCCCACCAGCCCAGCCCCATCTGGGCCCAGCCACCTACACACCTGACAATGTTCTTGTGCTTCAGCTCTTTGAGGAGGCAGATTTCCCGGAGGGCGGAACTGGGCACCCCCTACACAGAGGGGGGAGGGGCAGGAAATTACACCCCCGACCCCCACCTCCACCCCCACAAATCACACTTTCAAGCCAACCCCACACAGTCCCCTGCCCCCACCTACCTCGTCATCGTCGTCCAGCCGCACCCGCTTCAGAGCCACAATCTCATGCGTCTCCCGGTTTTTGGCTTTGAACACTGTTCCGTAGGTGCCTTGAGGAGGGGAAGCCGGGGGGTGAGAAGGGGCGGGGTGCCTTTCCCCACCCTGAGAAGTCCCGCTGGGGATTTTCTGATGTTGAGGGAAGTGGAGAAGGAAGAGATGCGAGGAGCGTCAGCAGTAGGGAGAGGCTGCCGCTGACCGTGTGGGGACTGGAATAAAAGGGGCGTCCTGGCAGGGTCTGGGAAGAGTGAGCAGGGGGATGTGGGCGAGAAATGAGGGCGCAGGAAGGCAGCAAGGAGGGATGCCGCGCTGGACATCTGCAGCGAGAGCTGAGGATGGGGAACGAATGCAGGAAGTGCTGAGGTTCGGGTTCCCGCTGAGAGGCTGGGAAGGGGCGTCTGCGTGGCAAAGCTAACGTGGAGGGGCTGATGGTGTCTGCACGCGACGGTCGGGGCTGCAGCCGGTGCTGAGTCGGTGCCTGTTGGGTTATTGCTGACGGTAGGGGAGCCAGGGCTGCAAGGATACATAAGGGTCTGCAGAGGTAAGATCTTGCAGGAACATCTCGTGGTCCCATTACCTTCCCCCAATCTTCTCCAGTTTTTCGTATTTCTGCATCGCGGCAGCCGCAGGGACCCCTGCGGGCCCTCGGTTCTAAGACTTTGGCCACGGCGTTGCAGAGGAGGCGGTACCCCAGCCTCCAGCCCTGCCCGCCCTTCTGATCGCGCACTGGCTTCTGGGACTTGTAGTCCAATCACCGTCCGGATTTACCAGGATTGCCCAGCACTTCAGCCAACAGGACTACAACTCCCAGGAGGCCGCGGCCCCCTCTGCAGTGCTCGAATCCCGGGACTTCGCTTCCATCACGGAGGCAAGCCCGGGACTTCAATTCCCAGGAAGCACCGCGTGTCCGCCTTCCGGCCGTACCCGCCGCGGCGCCCGGCTCCCAGGGTGCTCCGCTCTTGTTATTCTTTTCGGTGATCACAGACTGATTTTGGAAAGGGCCTCCCGGACTACACGTTACAGGGTGCCGCAGGGTTGGGGCAGGGCGGCCCTGGGTTTTGGTCTGGCGTCCTGCAGTACATCCCTGGGCCCAGGTGCCGTGCCCTGGACTGATTCATGGAGTTGAGGTTCCCCCTTCTCCCCAGGCCACCTAGTAACCTTAGGAATGATTAGGGAAGGGCTCGGGACCACGTCTCGCTGTCGATGACTTTACCGGGACAAACTGACCGCAGGCTCGGGAAGAGGCGCAGGTGTGTCCCATTAGAGTCTATTTAATTGATCCCCTCCCTCTAGGCCGCGATAGTCATCTGGGGTTACCCCTGTCTTCCCCACCACCTCCCACACACTAGCTTCGCTGACATCCTGAGACATGCTGGCTGGGGCACGGGGTCTCCCCACGTCGGACACCACAGCTAGGGACCCACTCGAGCCAGCCCAGCCGGGTGTGGCTCTGGGTCACCACCTCCACAGACAGAGGCACAGACACGCTACCCCGCAGCAGCCTTGACCTCATCCCTTGGGGAGTTGATTATAGATTTTCCCGTGCTGCTCTCTAATTGTCTCGTGATTGCATTCTTGAGGGCTGTGTGGGCTAAGAAGGGCCCCCAAACAGCTCCACGCCTGCGACCAGGCCAGAATGGGTGTTGAACACGTTTTCATTAACTCATTTCTATCCGATCCTTGCCACCCTGCGTAACGCACAGCCCCCAGACCCCACCGCCGGGGAAGACCAAAGCAGCAGAGTCGATGATTGCGGATCTGCAAGAACGTTCAGTCCAGTTGGGAAGCAGAAGTCCACAGAGAGTACTGGGGCGGGCCAAGCCTTGGGACAGGGTTGATTCAGTGTTGAGGAAAAAGAGGAGATGGGAGTTATCTCCCCGCACCCGGCAGAGGGCCACCCCTCCCAACCCCTTCTCCCCCCCCCACCCCACCCCGCCTACCTTCCGTTCCGAACGTCTAGGTCTGCGCTGGGTAATGGCCATCCAACCTCCGGACACCATAACCCCTCAACCGACCCCCACGCACAAAGACAGGGCCTTTAATGGAGGCATTGGGGGACGGCGGGTGAGGGGGAGTATGAAGACCGGTGTACTTAGATTTCAACTGCCTCCAGTCCGACTTTTTTTTGGACCGTGTTGTGTGTTCGTTTGCCTGGCGGTGGTGGTGGGGTGGGGGGTGATCCCCGGCCAGAGGCGGGTTCCCTTCCGCCGCCGAGAGATACCTAATGGGGCCCAGAGGCGGAGTCCCTGGGGCGCCCGAGTCCCACGCGGGGAAGCCCGGCGCGGCGGCGGCCGGGGGCGACCTGGGCCCAGCGCAGAGCTCCCGTGCCGGGCCGTGCCTGGGCGCGCCCGCCCCCCCGGGTCTCGCCCCCCCGCTCCCGCCTCCCCACTCGAGGCGGCGGGGCCGCGCACGGTACGCTGGGGGGCGCGCACGCAGGGGCTGGCCTGCCCGCGGCGCGGGGGAAAGTTGAGTTGGGAGAAGTTGGGAGCGGCGGGGACGCGCCCCGAGGTGGGCACGGGGTACTTGTCGGGAGGCGCGCTAAGGCGCCGGAGGACCGGGAGCGACCCCGAGACCCCCTGGGGGGCGCCCTGTCTCGAGCCAGCGGGTAAGCGGAGAGGTGGCGGCGGGGGGGAGGGCCGGGGCGCCGCAGGGAGGGAGGAAGGGAGGGGAAAGGGAAGGGGGAACTCGGGACTCGGGAGCGGGGAGGGAGTGGAAGTGGAGGAAAGGGCGGAGACTGGGGCGCGGGGAAGCCGGGACTTGGGGAGCAGGATGCGGAGGCGAGCGGAGATTGTCCCGGGAGTCGTCGGCAGCGGGCTCGGGACTTCGCCGCTCAGTGTGCCGCGCCCCCTAACACCAGAAGGGGGTGATGGTCCCCAGGGGCGGCGTCGCGGGCCCGTACTAGTCCCGAACCGGTTTCCTGTCAATGAAACCCCTCTGGCCACCCTTGCCCCTGAACCTTGGGGCCGGGTCTAAGCGCCCAGGCCTGGGGGTTTCCCGGGGCCTCCGCCCCCGACCTCGGGGTTGGGAGGCGGAGCCGCGAAGATGGGAGGGGGTTCGGGTCAGGTCGGAAAAAGGGGTCAGGTCGGAAAAAGGGGATCAGGCAGAAGAGGGAGCGGCTGGGTGGGGAGGGGGCCCGTGTGGCCTGAAATCTCGGGTCCGCTTATCCCTGGCCCCACGTCCCCACGTCGGCCCGCCACCAATCGCTGTGGAATGTACGAATTACTTGGGTGGTTAATGCCCAAGTGGGGGTCCAAGGTGCTAATCCTTTGGTGGGGAAGATGCTAATCCTCCGGGCCGGTTGGGGCCGGTCCCCGGAATGTGCCCCCACCCGGGATTAGAGCCCCGATGTCCTGCACAGAAGCGGCTTTGTGCGCTGGGAGGCGGGGAGGGACGGGGGAGGGGCGGAGGGCCAGGAGCAGTACCCGAGGGCATGGGGGCACCTGCCTGTGCCCGGCCCCTCCACACCCTTCCCACCCGGCTCCCTCCCCGCCCCCAACAGACGTGCCCTGGCCGAGGGCCTGCAGGGAGGCGGTGAAGAGAGCGGTCAGCTGAGTTGAGTGCTGGCCAGGAATGTGTCACTCCGGGTTCCCCACTGGGGCCTGACCCCCAGGACCATACCATTTGACCCAACACTGACCTGTCTGACCCCCGCCCCCCAGGCAGCGAAAGCCTGCCACCCGGCCCACTCCAGCAACACACTCAGAAACACACAGCAGGTTGACCCCCTTAGCCCCTGTGGTCCCCCTACCTCCGGTACCCAGCCCTGAGCCCATACCCCTGAGTCGCCTGCTGGCTCCTCTCCGGCTCCCTCACCCACAGTACCCTTCCTTCCCCAGTCACGGTCAGGAGGCCTAGGCTGTGCAGCTCAGATTTTCCTGACCGCTGGGCTGCCCCGCAGGAGCCAGGGCCCACCCTTCCAGGCCCGCATGTGCCCCTCCCCCGGCAGAAAGCGTGCCCTGCGGTGCCGCCTGCCCCCTTCCTCCGCCCCCTCCCCAGGGCCTACTTCCCTCCCCTCCTGGCCGTCATCTGGGGGCACGGCCGGCCCTGCCCTGCCAGTGTCGCTGCAGGCCCCTGCCTCTCTTCACCTGGGCCTCCCGAGCCCTCCCTCCCTTCCTGGCGGACTCGCGCTCTGGCCTCAGCCCCTCTGGTGCCACTGTGGGCCACCACTCCACCCAACTGTCCTTTCCCTTCCTTCCTCCACCCTTCTCCCTCCTTGCCCCATTTCTTTTTCTTTCTCCCAGGCCTCCCACCTTTTCTCTCCCCTCACAGGTCCTGGCTCCCAGGCTCCTTGGCCTCGGTCCTCACCCATCTCTTTGTTCTTCCTTTTTCTACCTATTAATAACTCTCCTCAGCCCTGCCACCCCAAGGGCCACTCCAAGGCTCTCCAGCGCCGGGAGGAACCCGGCGGGTGGCCGGCGCAGTGCAGGGACGGCCTGCGCGCATGGGGTGATAGGGACTCTGTGCCCCCAGGTTATGCCGCCGCCTTGTCCTGAAAGCCGCAGTGACAGCGAAAAAAGGCTAAGATTTGGCCATGAGCAGCGCCCCCCGGCGCCCGCCCTCGGGCGCAGATTCTTTCCGACAGGTGAGACTCCCCTGCACTCGCAGCCTGGGGCCACAGGTGCCGGGCGCGGGCGGCCAGGGCTAGCGGAGGGGCTGCGCATCCCGCCGGTCCAGACCGTGCAGCCGGGGGGGCGGGGGGGGCGCGCTTTCTGCCCTGCCAGGAAGGAGGCAGTTGCAGTGGACTGTGCACGATCTTGCACAGACTCCTTGAGGCTCTTGGGGGTCGGGTGGGAACCCTGGGTCTCTAACCCAAGTCGCCTGCACTCTCTGACCTGGCCAGGAGAGGCAGGAGCCTGCTGGTGTGCTCTGGGGTGCTGGACGAAGCTCCCACGCAGGGACCGGCTCCGCCCCCCGCCCCACGTGCCACCCGGGCCCGCCCCTCCGCGCCCCCACGTGGCCACCACCCCACGTGCCCCTCCGACTTTTCCTGGGAAGTTCTAATGATTAACCCCAGCGCCACAATCAGCCCGTTATTGGTCACTTTGTCCATTGGGGGCACGTGACTGGTGGGGGCGTGGGCTGGTCTGCTCACCCCCTTCCCAGTTCACCCCTGCCTGCCATGGACTTCCTCCTGCGGCCTCAGGTGCGAGGGGTTCGCGACCCCCCTGCCCCCTCCCCCCGCCTAGTCCCCCGCCTTGGCCTCCGCTCGCTTCAGCCGCCTCCCGCCGCCTTCCTCCCGTAGGCTGATCTGGTGAGAGTGGGGCCAAGCTGGGGGAAACAGGGCCGAGCCTCGGGCAGCCCCAGTCCCCTGGCCCCTGCGGCGCACCCTCTTCTTCCTCCGCGGTGTAGCTGCCACACCCACCCTCGCCCTGGCTCCTCCTGGCCTGCGTGCCCCCTAGGGGCTCCGTACCCCGCCCTTGAGAGCCCGGTGCCCTTCAGGGCCAGAAGCTCCTGAGCAAATATTTGGTGTCGCCTGGAGCAGAGACGGGCCGGGGGCTGGGGGTGCTGGGGCCAGGCGCCGAAGGCAGCCGCTCCAACTCTGCAGGCGCCGCAGTCCCTGGCTGAACTGCGCGGCCCTGGCCTGGGCTCCCTGCAGCATGACTCAGGTGGGGGCATGGGGGAGGGGAGCAGCCCTGGCACTCTAGGGGGCTCCCCACCCCAGCTTGCTAAGGTCCAGGTTATCCCCTCCCAGGGCTGGGGCCTGAGCGAGGGAGGAGGGGCCTTAGCTGGGGCCCCTCCAGAAGTTAGTTTCGGGTTCAGCCTTTGTGCTCCAAGTGGAGAGAGCTTGTCACTACATCTCCCGGCAGGGCTGTTCCGCGCAGGGGTGCTGCCGTTGATGGGCAGTTGAGCCCGTGGACCTGTGTTCTCTCCCCACCTCTGCCTCGCAGCCTGAGCCCGAGAGCTTCGGCCAGCCCCGCTCCGGGCTTCCCTGAGCAGGAGGAGGACGCGGAGCTCCACCGGACCCTGGGCGCAGAGCGCTTCGAGGAGATTCTTCAGGAGGCCGGGTCGCGGGGCAGCGAGGAGCCTGGCCGCAGCTATGGGGAGGAAGACTTTGAATGTGAGGGCAGGCTGCCGGGGGGGGGCGGCCGGGGACCCGTGGGCGGGGGCCGGGGAGGGGCCCGCCGGCAGCCACGCCCCTCTCTGCAGACCACCGCCAGTCCTCCCACCACATCCATCACCCGCTGTCCACCCACCTGCCCCCTGATGCCCGGCGCCGAAAGACGCCCCAAGGCCCTGGACGCAAGCCTCGTCGGCGCCCAGGGGCCTCCCCCACTGGGGAGACCCCAACCATTGAGGAGGGGGAGGAAGACGAGGAGGAGAATAGTGAGGCCGAGGGTGCTCGGTCCCTCACCCAACTGTCGCCCCGTCCGCTGTCACCCCTTCTGCGGTCCAGGTGACTTGACTGGGGCAGGGGCCCCCGGGAGAGGAGGGCAGGGGGTCTTAGTTTGATCTGGCCTCACCTGCACCCTTGGGGCCCTCTTTCAGTTCTTTCTCCAAGAGGATGATGGGGCCGGCGCCCAGGACAGAAAGGACCAGCCCATCTCCTCCTCCACAGCTGCCTCACCAGGAGGTGGCTCTCCGGGCCAGCAGGGCCGCCCAGGCTGCGTAAGTGACTTAAGTGTCTGTGCTGCGGTGAGGGGGGTGAGCGTGAGCCGTGGGATCACAGACTGGGGTTCCCTTCCCAGGCCTGCCCTCACTAGCTGCTCTGTAAACCAGGAACAATAGACGCTTTCTCGCAGGTGGTTGCAGGGATTATAGGCTGCTGAGAATTAGGGTTCTGTGTGTGGCTTAGCTGGGCACAGAACACATGTGCCCTCACCCCCCATGGTGGTATCAGGCGGGCCAGCATCAAGCTTCAGATCAGGGCCAAACTGGCGGCCTTTGTGCACCCCTGGCGTCTCTGGCACAGAAGGACAGGAGACACCCCTGCCCCCACATCTGGGAAGCTGCCAGGCTCCTGCCTTAGCTGTCATCTGTGAGATGGCCCTTTGGGCCCCATCGCGTGCCACAGGTACTAGGAGTTTGGGGGGTGGTGGGTGTAAGGCAGAGGAGACTTCCTGGAGGAAATGACATTTGGCCAGTCTCAAGGTCACTATTATCACAGCCTGGGTGATTTCTGGGTGCCAGGCAGCGTGAAGGCGCGCGCTGCCCCTCCAGTTCACGCACGGGCTTGCCGCAGACACCACTGTCTGCCTGCCGGGAGGAGCAGCTCTTGGGAAGCATGGCGCTAGTAAAGTGGGTTCCACCAGTGGGTGAGGGGTGTGGGGACTCTGGCCAGGCTTGGAGCCAGGGCAGGTTTGTGTGTTGGGGGGGAGTAGGGGGCTGCAGTTCAGGTGGAGATACAGGCCTTTGCTGGGTGTTAGAAAAGAGGCCCCTGAGCTTTGGGGGATGGGAGCATAAGGGGACGAGGAGTTGGTGAGTGCCTGGTGGTTGGGGGCAAGGGTGGTCACCACAATCTGCCAGGCTGCAGGAAGGAACCAAAGGAGCAGTGCTTGGCTGAGGGCCTTTTCCAGAGTCTGTTTCCTGGCAGTGCCACCCAGGGACTGCACCCACAGAACTGGAGAGACTGACACTTTCCCGGGTGGGGTGCTGGAGACGGATACCCCTGACTCCTGGCCTCCCTCCATCCAGGGCCCCAGCAGAGGAGGTGGTGGCGGTGGCCAGCCCCGCGGCTGGAGGGGATGACGGGGGCGCCTCGGGGCGGCCGCTGACCAAAGCGCAGCCCGGACACCGCAGCTACAACCTGCAGGAGAGGCGGCGCATCGGCAGCATGACGGGGGCCGAGCAGGCGCTGCTGCCCCAGGTCCCCACCGATGAGAGCGAGGCCCAGACACTGGCCACGGCCGACCTGGACCTCATGAAGAGTGAGTGTGGGCCTGTGTTGGGCTGCGGGGGCTTCGGGACCATGCTGGAGGGAGAGTCTCACCCTGTGTCCTCCCAGGTCACCGGTTTGAGGGCGTTCCTGGTGTGCGGCGGCACTTGGTACGGAAGAACGCCAAAGGGCCGGCACCCAGCGGCGGGAGGGGCGCGAGCCTGGCCCCACCCCACGGTCCCGACCCCGGGCCCCCCCACAAGCCCCATGAGGTACTGTTCCTGTGGTGCACACCGTGTCTCTCCCTTGCTCACTGCTACCTCCCTGGGCCAAGCCCCCTGTGTGGGAAGTGCTCCCTGCAGTAGAGGGCCGTTCTGATGCCCGTCTGCCTTGCTGGGTATAGGGGCCGGCACAGGGTGTGGTTGAGACTTGGGAACCCTTTTGCTCTCGTACTCCTGTGCAGCCTGTGCGTGGGGTGGCCAGGACAAAGGTCGAGGTCACTCAGCGTCCTCTGCTACAAGTCTGGGCCTGCAGCCTCACCTGCTTTGCCTGTCTTTGGCCCTGAACCCAGGGCCACCAGTGTGAAAGGTCTGTGGTCTTTTGATGAGCTATACCTCCTGCCCTGTAACTTCTTTGCCTCTTCTTCTTTGTCTGGTCCTGAGGCCACATCTCCCAGCTCGGAGGCCACGCGGTACTGGGGGTGGGGCCACATCAGGGGCCGTGTCCCAGCTGGAGACCACGGCGGTGCCAGGGGCTCAGATCCAGGCCTCCTGCTAGTGGAGCAGGTGCTCAGCCCCTTGAACTCTTGTCTGGGCCCTTGTCGGGAACCTTTTCCTTGGGAATTAACTGGCTCATGTGGTGGGCTGAGTGTCCAGCTCATGAGTGCATGGTAAAGGCCTGACCAACTCCCGCCTCTTGCCTGCCTCACCACTCAGAACCCCTCGCCTTTGTCTCTTGTTCTCGGCCAGTTTTGCTTGTTCTTTGCGTGTGTGTCTAAGTGGAGCCACATAGATTCCACCATAACCATGTAGAGAAGTGGAGCCCCTGGTGCTGAGAGATGGTACAGTGGGGGGAAGACATTTGCCTTGCATGCAGTCCAATCCTGGCACCCTATATGGTCCCTGAAGATCATCATAACTGATCCCTGAGCACACAGTTAGGAGTACTACTGGGTGTGACCCAAAAACAAAAAAAAAAAAGAATTGAAAACAATGGAGCCACTTAGGAATTCCATTGTGTGTGTGGAACCACGTAGTAAAGCGGAAGCCTTGGGCTCTCTCTTCAAGCCCCTGTTCTCCCTTGAGCATGCCTGTACTTTGCTTGCTTCTCTGTGTTTCTTTGCTGCCTGTGTTTACTCTTAAACACGTTTCCCTTTATTCTTTCCTTTTTTTTGGGGGTGGTCACCACCAGTGATGCTTAGGGGTTACTCCTGACTCTGCACTCAGGAATTACTCTTGGGCGTGCTGGGAACCATCTGGGATGCCGGGGATCGGACCCAGTTGGCTGCGTGCGAGGCACACGCCCTCCCCTTTCTGCTGCCGCTCTCCTCTGGTCACTCCTTTCAGAGTTTTCAATTAAAACCTGAAGTTTCAATTAAAACCTTAAGTTTCAATTAAAACCTTAAGTTTCAATAAAAACTAAAAACTACCTAGTGTCATTGTTTTGCTTCCTCTTGAAATTCTTTTTTTTTTTTTTTTTAAACATTTTATTTTGAAATTCTTTCTGTGAGGGAAGACGACAGGCCCAGAGCACCTGTCTGGTACGGACATAATCTAGCCCAGCATTTTCCAAGCACTGCTGGCTGAGGCAGGTTGAGTTGAGAGGTAGAAACATGCTTTTTCTCCAGTCTACCTCCTTTGCTTCCCACTTTACTGAGCCACTGGCAGCAGTTCAAAAGCAAGTTCTGTTCAATAAAAACTACCTTACTTTGGTTAAAAAACAAAGAACAATAGAACTACGCAGACTGTGCGTGTGTGTGCACGAGGCACTGTGTCTCCTTCACTGTTTTATTATTTTTATTTATTGATTTTTGCTTTTTGGGTCACACCCGGCAATGCTCAGGGGTTACTCCTGGCGGTGCTCAGGAGACCATATGGGATGCCGGGACTCAAACCCGGTTGGCCGTGTGCAAGGCAAATGCCCTACCCGCTGCGCTATCGCTCCGCCGCCCTCCCCTTACATTTTATAAGCGGTTTCTTCCTGTCTCTGTAACAGTAGTGACAGAGTTTCTAGTGTCGTGTCCGGCCCCCCACCCCTGCACAGGTGAGGGGAAGAGTGTCTTGGGCTGGCAAGTGACTCGCCCAGGCTCCATGACACCTGTGCCACCAAGGCCCCAGCCCTGGTCCTGATGCCGTGGGCTCAGTGTGTGGGGCTGGGCAGGGGCCCCTGGGCTGGGAGCTCCCGGCCTGAGCCTTCTCTGCCCCTCTCCTCCCACAAGGTGTTCGTGGAGCTGAATGAGCTGCTGCTGGACAAAAACCAGGAGCCCCAGTGGCGGGAGACAGCACGCTGGATCAAATTCGAGGAGGATGTGGAGGAGGAGACAGAGCGCTGGGGGAAGCCGCACGTGGCCTCACTGTCCTTCCGCAGCCTTCTGGAGCTCCGTCGGACCCTGGCCCACGGTAACCCTCTGGGACCTCCTGGATCGGCAGGACACAGCATGGGGCGGGGTGGGTGGGTGGGTGTTGGGGCGCATCCTGAGCTGCTGGTTTTTAGAGCAGCTCAGAATGTCAGTCATTTGAGTGCTAGGGGACAGAGAGCTAGTATAGAGGGAAGGCTCTTGCCTTGCCATGTAGCTGGCTGTGGTTTGAATCCTGGGCTCCCTGAGCGCTGCCAGGTGTATCCCCTCCCTCAAAAAAATTTCAGAGAACAGGCTGCAGAGATAGTGCAGTGGGTCGGATGCTTGTCTTGCATTCATTGTTTGGTCCCCAACACCCCATTTGGGGTCCTCTGAGCCCACTAGCAGTGATCCCTGAGTGCAGAGCCAGGAGTAAGCTCTGAGCACCACTCGGTGTGGCCCCAAAGAATCCGAGAATCAAAATAGAAATATCCGGGCGGAGCGATAGCCCAGCAGGTGGGCGCCTGCCCGCTTATGCGCCCGGGTTCGATCCCGGCATCCCATATGTCCCCGAGCACCGCCAGGAGTAATTCCTGAGGCAGAGCCAGGGTAACCCCTGGCGCCGGTGTGGCCCAAAAAGCAAAAAAAAAAAAAATAGAAATATCTACAATATCCAGGCTACAGGACAAAATGATCCAACACAAAAGTTAGGACAGCATGCTCCATTCTCAGAAGATCGATATGGTCAGCCCTAATTTGAGTCCAGTGTTCAACGGAGCAAAAATATGATCAAACATCAATTATTATAGTTGCTTTGGATGATGGGTAGGAATATGATGGTGAGGAATATGTGTGCCGTCAGCAGAAATGGCGTCCAGGAAGGGAGGTGAGGACGCAGTTTCTCTTCAAACATGTACTTCCGAGAGGAACACCTCAGTAGCTGGACTTTAACTTTGCAAGTGCATTCACTTGGAAATAACCTCAAGATGGGTGACCCTGAAAGTACATCCCCGGTATTCCCCTTCTCTCCCACGGTCTGCATGAATCATTGCTGCAGTCGATTGGGGCTTTGCAGCGAGTTTATAGAGGTCCCTGAGGGCCTCTGTAAAGTGGCGTTGAACCCCTTTAACTGCTGTTTGTCTGGTAAAGTCTGACTCCTTCTGGTCTGAATGCCGAAGTGCTGGGCAGGGTGTTCCTGGTGGTGGTAGTGGTGAGGGGTTTTGCACGCCCAGCTCCCAGCCACTCCCATCTGGTCTTGTGGTCATATGATCTTACTGGGGAGAGGGGTGGGGAGATCCTTACATGTATTTTCTCTCTCTGGCTGTTTTTTGGCCTGGCTCTCTCTCTCTCTCTCTCTCTCTCTCTCTCTCTCTCTCTCTCTCTCTCTCTCTCTCCTCTCTCTCTCTCCTCCCCTCCCCCCTCCTCCCTCTCACCATTTGTGTTAGAATGTGCCTCCCTCTGTGCTTGTGTGTTTGAAACTCTCCTGTTTTGGAGTCCCGGCAAGGCTCTTTCTGCAGAGGCAGGCCCCAGATCCCCAGAGTCCTGTATGTTTCTGCGCAGCTACTGCAGTCTCTAGCTCTTGGGTTTCTGGGAGTTGTTTTTCTTTCTTTCTTTTTTTTTTTTTTTTAAGGAGGCACACTGCATGCTGGTAGTGAGTCCCCTTCCCCCAGTGTTAACTGGTTTTACGTTGGGAGTTGCATGGGGCAGGTGAGACCTTGCAGATGCTGGGACTAACACTCTTTGTTTGTTTGTTTGTTTTTTCCTTTTTGGGTCATATCTGGCGATGCTCAGGGGTTACTCCTGGCTCTGCACTCAGAAATTATTCCTGGTGGTGCTCTGGTGACCATATGGGATGCTGGGGATCAAACCTGGGTCGGCCACATGCAAGACAAATGCCCTCCCCACTGTGCTATCGCTCTGGCCCCTCTTTTTTTATTTTTATATATTTTTAATGTTTTTGGGCTACATCCGGCAGGACTCAGGGCTTACTCCTGGTTTTATGCTCAGGGGTCATTCGTGGCAGTGCTCCCACATGCCGTGGGATCCCTGTTCAGCAGCTGCAATGCAGAGGCCCGACCCGCTGTGCCAGCTGTACTGTCTAGGCCCCTCGGTGGATAAGTGTCTCAGCCCCCAGCTAGCTCAGGAATTTGCTGGGGGGTGGGTGGGGGCTCGCTGGGGATTTTTCCCCAGGCCCCATTGCTATGGAGACAGGTACAATCTGCTGCCACGGCATCCACAAGGTTGCCAGAGGTCATCAAGATGGTGCCTGCCGGGGCCAGAACAGTACTACAGCAGGGAGGGCATTTGCCTTGTACTTGCAGACCCAGGTTCGAACTCCAGCATCTCATATGGTGTGCTGAGCACCAACAGGAGTAAGTCCTGAGTGCAGAGCCAGGAGTAACCCCGAACATTGCCAGGTGTAACCCATAAAAGAAAAAAAAAATTAAAAAAGATGGTGCCTGCAACTCAGACGGTAGAGCTTTACTTTTTTGTTTGTTTGTGCTCGGGAGGCCATATGGGATGGCTCAGGGATTGAACCCAGGTTGTCGGGTTGGCTCCGTGCAAGGCACACGCCCTCCCCACTGGTCTATTGCTCCAACTCCTGAGCTGGCCATTTTTTTTCCTTTTTGGGTCACACCCAGCGACCCTCATGGGTTACTCCTGGCTCTTTGCTCAGGAATTACTCCTGGTAGGCTCGGGGGACCACGTGGGATGCCAGGGATCGAACCTGGGTCGACCGACCCGCTGTACTATTGCTCCAGCCCCTGAGCTGGCCTTTTTTTTTTTTTTTTTGCTTTTTGGGTCACACCCAGCAATGCTCAGGGGTTTCTCCCTGGCTCTGCACTCAGGAATTACTCCTGGCGGTGCTCGGGGGACCATATGGGATGCCGGGATCAAACCCGGGCTGGCATGGGCGGCCGGCCGTGCAAGGCAAACACTCTACTCGCTGGGCTATCGCTCCGGCCCAGAGCTGGCCTTTTTATGGGAACCTGAGAGCCATACCTGGTGATGCTCAGGTGGTACTCCCCAGCTCAAGTGCTCCAGGGCCATCTGCAGCAGGGGGCCATGTGGCATGCAGGGACTGCATCTGGTGCCTCCACATTGCAGAGCCTGTGCTCTGGGTCCCCACCCCACCTCTGCTGTCGTCCTGGCCCTGTTCCCTGCAGGTGCTTGCTCCTGGGCGTTTACTCCAGCTTCTCTCCTACTCCCCACTGCGTGAGTCACAGTGGGGCGCCTCACTCTGGGCTCCTCCTTTGGCCCCTCTGTCCATTTACTTTCCTTGTAGCCCTCCTTTAACAGCTGTTCTCAGTTTTTGGTCAGTGGCTGTGCATATCTCTTGTTGAATTTTCTGTGTGGGTCTGCAGTCACTGGAAGGCCGTAAACAAAGGCTGTCAGTACGTGGCCACAGGCTGCACTCCCCACTGTGCTTCCCTGAGTGGCAGTTTCAGCTCTGTGGGGCTATGTGTTTGGAACACAGCGAATCTGGACAATACTGCTAGAATGTGTGAAGGGTGCTCTGCCCTGTGGCCTGCGTCAGCTCCCGGCAGTGCCCAAGCAGGGCTTGTGGGCTCTGGGTGGTCAGAATAGTTTCCAGGAGGAAACTGGCTTCCAGGGAGAAGGGCCCTGAGCAGGTCAGACACTCTCACCAGCTTTGCTTGGTCTTGCCATTCAGGGCTTCGGCTTCTGTTTGTCCCTTAGTTTTGTTCCCCTGAAAGTTGGACTTGTTTGAAAAATGCTTGGTGGCTTTCCGTTTCTCTGCAAGGCAGCTCCAGAACAGTACATGGCCAGTTGTCTAAAAGCATCTGTGAACAGCCATTGGACCTGTGGGGACTAGGAGCCTGGAGGGAGGGCAGTGAACACACAAAGCTCCAGGGATGGTCGCAGCCACCGACAAGATGTGTGTGTGAGCTCAATGCAGACACAGGCATGCATTCCCGAGTGTGAATGTCAGACAGACCTCAGGAGACGTGCATGCATGTGTGTGCATGTCGCACGGAGCTTAAAAGTGCATGCATGTGTGTGTGCGCATGTCGGACAGAGCTCAGGAGAAGTGCATGTGTGTATGTGTGTGTGCACGCTGGACAGCTCAGGAGAACACGTGTATGTGTGTGCATGTTGAATGGAACTCAGGAGAAGTGCATGTGTGTATGTGTGTGTGCACGTCGGACAGCTCAGAGATGTGAAGCTCAGGAGAACACATGTGTGTGTATGTGCATGTTGAATGGAGCTTAGGAGAAGTGCGTGTGTGCGCATATTGGACAGCTCAGGATATGTGTGTGTGTGTGTGCGGCGCATGTGTGTGCATGTCGGGCAGTGCTCAGAAGTGCATGTGTGTGTATGAATGTCAGGCGGAGTTTAGGAGAAATGCGTGTGTATGTGCCTACCTGCATGTCAGGCAGAGCTCAGGAGAAGTGCATGTGTGTGCATGAGCAGAACTAGAGCATCATCCTGCAGAACTCAAGTAAGTGTGTGTGTGTATACACACATGCGCACAGAACTAGGACCATATCGAGCCAGAGCGATAGTCCAGCTGGTAGGGCATTTGCCTTGCACTCGGCTGACCCGGGTTCAATTCCCAGCATCCCATATGGTCCCCTGAGCACCGCCAGGAGTAATTCCTGAGTGTAGAGCCAGGAGTAATCCCTGAGCATTGCCAGTGTAACCCAAAAAAGAAAAAAAAAAACACAACTAGGAAATATATGCAGAGTATGTGCTTTACCACTGAGCATCTGCTGTCCCTGGTGCAAGAGAACATTTTTGGTTTTGTGCCACACCCGGAGATACTTAGGACTTACCTGTGGCTCTGTGCTCAGGGGTCACTCCTGGTAGGCTCAGGTAACCATATAGTGTACCAGGGGTCCGACTTAGGCCAACCTGTGTAAGCCAAGTGTTGTATCCGCTGTCCTAGCCCTCCAGCCGCTACGAGAGAACTCTTTTTGTTTGTTTTTTGTTTTTGTTTGTTTGTTTTTTTTTTTTGGTCATCACACCTGGTGACACTCAGGTGTTACTCCTGACTCTGCACCTAGAAATTACTCCTGGCCGTGTTCAGGATGCCAGGAATTGATCCCGCTAAGCTTGTACAAGGCAAATGCTGTACCTGCCATATTATTGCTCCGGCCCCCTGTAAGAGAACCTTTTTTTTTTTGGGTCACACCCGGCAATGCTCAGGGGTTACTCCTGGCTCTGCACTCAGGAATCACTCTGGCAGTGCCCAGGGGCCTAGGGATGCCGGGATCAAACCTGGACCGACATGGGCCAGCCGCATGCAAGGCAAATGCCCTACCTGCTGGACTATCGCTCTGGCCCCAGTAAGAGAACTTTTTAATGCAAAAGTCCAGCCAGCAGCTGTGCCGTCCCCCTACCCAATGGGATGCCTAGATAGAGGGAGAAGGGAAGGAAGGAAGGAGCAGGTTAGGGTGATGCCAGGCTCGGGGCAGAGCCAGACCTTGCCCTTGGGCCTGCGAGCACTGTCTCCCACCCCACCATCCTCGGTCCCTGCCCGGATCTTCCTGGTGCTCAGGACCTCTCTGCTGATCTCTCAGGGGCCGTGCTCTTGGACCTGGACCAGCAGACCCTCCCAGGGGTGGCCCACCAGGTGGTGGAGCAGATGGTCATCTCTGACCAGATCAAGGCTGAGGACAGGGCCAACGTGCTGCGGGCACTGCTGCTGAAGCATAGGTGAGGGCCTCCCCTGCTGCCCCTGCCCGCCGTTGCCGCGACCCCTGCCTGCCATTGCCCACCACCTCTGCCCACTGTCCCTGCGCCTGCCCCTGCCCAACACCCCTGTGCCCACCCCTGCCCAATGCCCTTGCCCGCTTCCCCTGCGCCTGCCACCAGCATAATCCCCCCCACCTCACTGCTCTCTGCCCCCTACCCCCCCAGCCACCCGAAGTGACGAGAAGGACTTCTCCTTCCCTCGCAACATCTCAGCCGGCTCCCTGGGCTCCCTACTGGGCCACCACCATGGCCAAGGGGCGGAGAGTGACCCCCACGTCACTGAGCCCCTCATTGGAGGGTACTCAGAGGCCCGCATTGAGGTGGAGAGAGAGGTGAGACGGGGCTGGTCAGGTGCAATGCCACCCGCTGCAGGCACTGGCCTCTCACCCTCTCCTCCTTTGTCCCCAGCGTGAACTGCCACCCCCGCCCCACCGGCCGGCATCACCCGCTCCAAGTCTAAGCATGAGCTCAAGCTGCTGGAAAAGATCCCGGAGAATGCCGAGGCCACAGTGGTTCTTGTGGGTATGTAGGATGCAGCCTGAGGCCATGGTGGTCCTTATGGGTGCAAGGGGTGTGGCCCGAGGCCATGGTGGTCCTTATGGGTGCAAGGGGTGTGGCCCGAGGCCATGGTGGTCCTTATGGGTGCAAGGGGTGTGGCCCGAGGCCATGGTGGTCCTTATGGGTGCAAGGGGTGTGGCCTGAGGCCATGATGGTCCTTATGGGTACAAGGGGTGTGGCCTGAGGCCATGATGGTCCTTATGGGTACATGGGATGCAGCCCGAGGCCATGGTGGTCCTTATGGGTACATGGGATGCAGCCCGAGGCCATGGTGGTCCTTATGGGCATGTGGGGCGCTTCCTGATGCGGGACACGGCCCAGGGCCGTGGTGGTCCTTGGGGTGCCCTGGGGGAGGTGGGGACCAGCAGCACTTGCTCTTGCCCACTGCGGCCCTGTAACCCCAGGCTGTGTGGAGTTCCTCTCCCGGCCCACCATGGCCTTTGTGCGGCTGCGGGAGGCAGTGGAGCTGGACGCGGTGCTGGAGGTGCCAGTGCCCGTGCGCTTCCTCTTCCTGCTGCTGGGCCCAAGCAGCGCCAACATGGACTACCATGAGATCGGCCGCTCCATCTCCACACTCATGTCAGACAAGGTCAGCTGCACCCCAGTCCCAGCCCCCACCCCTCCGCCCCTTGCTAGCCGTACCCCAGCCCGGCCCTCATCCCTCCGGGGTCCTGCTCTGGCAGCAATTCCACGAGGCCGCGTACCTGGCGGATGAGAGGGAGGACCTGCTGACGGCCATCAACGCCTTCCTGGACTGCAGCGTGGTGCTGCCGCCCTCCGAGGTGCAGGGAGAGGAGCTGCTGCGCTCCGTCGCCCACTTCCAGCGCCAGATGCTCAAGAAGCGGGAGGAGCAAGGCCGCCTGCTGCCCACGGGGGCTGGGCTGGAGCCCAAGTCGTCCCAGGATAAGGGTGCGGGCCAGTGCCAGGCAGGCTGGGGGCGTGGGGGCAGGCCCCAGCAGGCGCCCTCATGGAGGCCTGGTTTGCAGCGCTCCTGCAGATGGTAGAGGCGGCCAGCACTGTGGAAGATGATGACCCCCTTCGGCGGACCGGCCGGCCCTTTGGGGGCTGATCCGAGATGTGCGGCGCCGTTACCCCCACTACCTGGCGACTTCCGGAGCGCTCTGGACCCTCAGTGCCTGGCAGCAGTCATCTTCATCTACTTTGCTGCCCTGTCCCCTGCCATCACCTTTGGGGGCCTGCTGGGTAAGAGTGGGGGGCCCTGTGGGGGAGCAGGGGGGGCGCCCTGGTGCTCAGCTCCTGCACAGCTTCCTGTTCCCCAACTCTGCAGGAGAGAAGGCGCAGGACCTGATCGGGTGTCAGAGCTGATCATGTCCACCGGCGCTTCAGGGCGTCATTTTCTGCCTGCTGGGCGCCCAGCCGCTGCTGGTGATCGGCTTTCCGGGGCCCCTGCTGCGTCTTTGAGGAGGCTTTCTTCTCGGTGAGGTCTCTAGGGGCTGCGTCTCCCTGCCCTCGATCCCTGCTGGCCCCGAGCCCCAGACCTGATGCCGCCTGTGTGCGCCCAGTTCTGCAGCAGCAACAACCTGGAGTACCTGGTGGGCGCGTGTGGATCGGCTTCTGGCTGGTGCTCCTGGCCCTGCTCATGGTGGCGCTGGAGGGCAGCTTCCTGGTGGCGCTTCGTGTCCCGCTTCACCCAGGAGATCTTCGCCTTCCTCATCTCCCTCATCTTCATCTACGAGACCTTCTACAAGTTGGTGAAGGTGGGCAGATGCATGTCGGGAGAGCCGGGTCGCGAGCACCCTTCCTGGTCAGCCCCAAACATCACTCCATGTCAGGAAAAAAAATTAGGGGCCGGAGCGATAGCACAGCGGGTAAGGCGGTTTGCCTTGCGCACAGCGACCCGGGTTCGATCCCCGGCATCCCATATGGTCCCCTGAGCACTGCCAGGAGTAATTCCTGAGCATCGCTGGGTGTGACCCAAAGAGCAAAAAAAAAAAAAAAAAAAAAAAATCCGTATCAGCTCAGGTACTTGGTTGCTTTATTTTTTAATTTATTATTATTATTATTATTATTTTTTTTTGCTTTTTTGGGTCACACTTGGCGGCGCTCAGGGGTTACTCCTGGCTCTGTACTCAGGAATCACTCCTGGCGGTGCTTGGGGGACCATATGGGATGCCGGGATTGAACCTGGGCCAACACAGGCCGGCTGCGTGCAAGGCAAACATCCTACCCGCTGGGCCATCGGCTCCGCCCCGAACACTTGGTTGCTTTAATAGCGGGTGTCACATGAGGGGCCGGAGTGATGGCACAGCCGGGTAGGGCATTTGCCTTGCACGTGGCTGACCGGGTTTGATCCCGGCATCCCATATTGTTCCCTGAGCTCCACCAGGAGTGATTCCTGAGCAAAGAGCCAGGAGAAACCCCTGAGCATTGCCGGGTGTGACCCAAAAAGCAAAAAAAAAAAAAAAAAAAAAAAAGTGGGTGACAGGCTCATGTGCAGGGCACAGGTGAGCCACTGCGGTGCCAGAGGGAAAGATGTCTGGGAGGTCGCCAGGGTGGCAGTGTGGCCTCTGGCCCTGTCTGGAACCACCCTCAAGTGCACGTCCTGGCTCCCTGCCCATAGATTTGCCCAGCTCCACACCCCACACCGTCACATTGGGTGTCTGGGTCCTGGCCTCACTCCCACAGGACGTGCCTCAGCCCCCAACACTGCTGAGCTGCCGCAGGAGCCTTTGTCCAGCTGACAGGGCCTCTGTCTCTTTCCAGATCTTCCAGGAGCACCCTCTCCATGGCTGTTCAGTCACCAACAGCTCTGAGGAAGACACCGACCAGAATTCCACGTGGGCCAGGACGGAGACGGCGCTTGGCCTGGCGAGCGGGAGTTCGGCTGAGCCATCTGGGCAGGCACCACCCCAGGGCCAGCCAAACACAGCCCTGCTGTCTCTGGTGCTCATGGCTGGCACCTTCTTCATTGCCTTCTTCCTGCGCAAGTTCAAGAACAGTCGTTTCTTCCCTGGCCGAGGCGTGGGCGGGAGGTGGGGGGGGGGGGGGTAGGCAGAAACGGGAGCGGAGCAGGCAGCGGAGAATGTGGCTTGGAGGCGAGGCTGAGTCTGCTGCTGGCCCACAGGTACGGCGGGTGATTGGGGACTTCGGGGTGCCCATTGCCATCCTCATCATGGTGCTTGTGGATTACAGTATTGAGGACACCTACACCCAGGTGAGGGGCACAGTGGCCATGAAGAGGGACTGCCTTTTTTTTTTTTCTTTTTTTGGGTCACACCCGGCAATGCTCAGGGGGTTCTTCCTGGCTCTGCACTCAAGAATTACTCCTGCGGTGCTCAGGGGACCATATGGGATGCCGGGAATTGAACCTGGGTTGGCTGCATGCTAGGCAAATGCCCTGCCATTGTACTATCACTCCCACCCCAAGGGGGCTGCCTCTTAACAGGTTTAGGGCCTAGTCACTGCTCACCTGCCTCCCCCTCCCCCTCCACAGAAGCTGAGCGTGCCCAGTGGATTCTCGGTGACGGCCCCTGAAAAACGGGGCTGGTTCATCAACCCCCTGGGCGAGCACAGCGCCTTTCCCGTATGGATGATGGTTGCCAGCCTGCTGCCCGCCATCCTGGTCTTCATCCTCATCTTCATGGAGACACAGATCACCACGTGAGTGACTCAGCTCAGGCCACTGTGCAGGCTGTCTGTCCGTCTGTGTGCATCTGTGCTGCTGTGCAGGCTCTGTGGTGTCTGCATGGCACGCCAGGCTCAGGAAAGTGCTGGCCATCCTGTCTGCAGGCTCATCATCTCCAAGAAGGAGCGTATGCTGCAGAAGGGCTCTGGCTTCCACCTGGACCTGCTGCTCATCGTGGGCATGGGCGGGATCTGTGCCCTCTTTGGCCTGCCCTGGCTGGCGGCAGCCACGGTCCGCTCGGTCACACATGCCAACGCACTCACGGTCATGAGCAAGGCTGTGGCGCCTGGGGACAAGCCCAAGATCCAGGAGGTCAAGGAACAGCGGGTGACGGGACTGCTGGTCGCCCTGCTTGTGGGTATGTCTCCCTGCACCCCACCCTTCAGGGAGGGTCCCTGGCCCCCTGGGCCAACTCTCTCCAACCTGCTCCCGCAGGCCCTCTCCATAGTCATCGGGGACCTGCTCCGCCAGATCCCCTGGCTGTGCTCTTTGGCATCTTCCTGTACATGGGTGTGACCTCCCTGAACGGGATCCAGTTCTATGAGCGCCTGCACCTGATGCTCATGCCACCCAAACACCACCCTGATGTCACCTACGTCAAGAAGGTGAGATGCTGCTGTGGAGTGCCCCCTGCTGGTACTCCCTCTGCTGCGCAGCAGCCTGGGCTCACCTGTCTTGTTCCTGTAATCCCCAGGTCCGGACCCTGCGGATGCATCTGTTCACCGCCTTGCAGCTGCTCTGCCTGACCCTGCTCTGGGCTGTCATGTCCACAGCCGCCTCCCTGGCCTTCCCTTTCATCCTCATCCTCACGGTCCCACTCCGCATGGTGGTGCTCACCCGCATCTTCACCGGCGAGAGATGAAATGCGTAATGCCGCTCCCCTCTTGACGCCTCCTCTCCACTACCCCCGCCCAGCCATGGCCCCACAGGTCTGACTTAACCTCCACCCCTACAGCTGGACGCCAACGAGGCGGAACCCGTGTTCGATGAGCGGGAGGGTGTGGACGAGTACAATGAGATGCCTATGCCTGTGTAGCCGCTGCCTGGACAGACAGCTGAGGGACAGACGAACAGGACGGGACCCGGGGCTGGGGGGGCCCCCACCCCAGCCCTCCCCGTTTTATTTAATTGAATAATTTAAAGTCCCCTTTCCTGCAGTCCCCTTTACTCCCTGCAGTAAAGTGCTTTTGCCCCCACCTATCCTGGCCTCCTGTTTCTGTGCTGCGTGGGGAGCGGGTGGGCACCCTGCCTGCTCCCTGTTCCGGAAACGAGATGAGCGCCAGGCAGGGGAAAAGGGGCTTTAATGAGAAACCAAAACACAAGGGTTCAAAGTGCAAACTGTCCACCCCCCATAGGGGGGCTGTCCTGAGCCCCAAGCACACACCCCTCACCCCCTTCTGGGCCCCAGCGGAGGCCCAAGGCCTGGAGCTTCTGCCTCAGGTAGCTCTTGAGCTGGGGCAGGCCTCTCTGGGACTCGAGTTCCTCGAAAGGCAGCTGTGGAGAGAGGACAGTGGGGCTCGCATGGGGCTGTACATGGGGGGGGGGGCAGTGCCTGGGGAAGGGGAAACCTCACCGGCAGCAGCTGGTAGCCCATGAGGGCTCAGGTGCCGCTCCCGCAAGGCCCGGGAGCCCAGCAGCACCCGGCCATCGCGGCAGAAGTGCCAGCGCTCCGCAGCATCAGCACCACCCTGGGGGGGAGGAGACAGCTCAGCGGCACCGTGCAGGTTGCACTGGTGCAGACGGTGCCACCGTGGCCACCCGCCTCCCTTACCTCTGGGCAGGGTCTCCGGTCGTGGGCTGAGCAGCAGCAGGGTCTTGGGGGCTGGCCCTGGGAGGGTATGGGAGGAAGGGGTCCTGGGTCCTCACGGGCAGCACGGCTCCAGAGCTGTTGACACACAGCAGGAAGTCTGCAGGGAGAAAGGGCCGCTGGTTTCAGCCCTGGGGCGCGCCCCAGCCCACGCCAGGCCACCGGGGCTCACCTGTGCAGTAGCCCGGAGGCACAGTCAGGTCCTGGCGGTATTTCTCCTCCCCAGCAGCTGGCGGAGCCCTCGGCCACTATGTCCTTGTGACTGGGGAGAGGAAGGCCATAGCGAAGGTCCGTCCTAGCTGGCCTGTCTCCTCTGTGACCGAGAGCGCCTTTCTGCTCTGGCGCCGCTCCTCAGGGCGTCCCTCCCGGGGGCCCCAGCCACCCCATCCACCTGTACTTTGCAGCGCCTGGTCGGTGGTGAGCGGCTGGGGAAGATGGGCACTTGCTGCCTGCGGGAAGGCGGGGACCCCGGTACCCTGGGAGCTCCAGCTCCACGGCCGTGTCCAGCAGGGAGAGGTAGCGCCGCACGATCAGGGCATGAGGGGTACCTGTGGGGGCAGCACTGGCGCTCATGGGGCGTCTGGGCAGAGGCACCCTGCATTCCCCCACCCACAGGTCTCCTGTCCGCGCACCACTGACGTGGCTGATGAAAGCGGGAGAGAACACCAGGTGCAGCGCGCGGGAGGGCAGGCACCGTAGCTGGCACAGTGACATCAGGATGTTGACCGTGGCCAGGGGGCCAGCCCCGCATCCCGAGCCAGGATCCGCTCAAGGCAGGGCATGAACTGCTGCTCTGCGGGCAGGTAGTTGAGCCGCCCAAAGGGCAGGACCAGCTTCTGGACAACCTGCAGGGGAGGGCACTGTCAGCCCTTGCCCAGGTGCCTCCCCTCTCGCTATCCTCTGCCTAGTGACCCAAGGGTGGGCCTGCACCTGCCCTTCCCAGCCAAAAGTCCCACAGGCTTAGTCACTGAGATGGCAGAGGACTGGGGCCCCTGGGGCCTGGGCACAGAGGAGCTAAGGCGGACCGAGTGCCATCCGGGAGCACCATGGCCAGCCAGGCCAGAGGGGCAAGCAGGTGACACTAGGCACCGAGCAGAGGCCTGCAGGCAGGGCGGCCGAGGAGACAACCCCACCTTGCTGCTGAGCTGGGTTTCCTGGACCACCAGGAAGTGGGCAATAGTCTCCAGAAGCTGGGGCTCCCGCATAGCGGTGCCGGGCCAGGTGCTGGGCCAGGAGCACCATCACGTGGGGAGTCAGTTCCTCGGGTCTGGCCTCTGCGAAGAACAGCCTGTCACACACAGGCCACCAGCTGCCTTTGGCACAGCACCCCAGGGCCCCCACATTTCTCGCGCCTTCAGCACCTGCCAGGCTGCGGATGAGATGCTGCCGCGGTGCCGCAGGAACCGGGGGCAGCTCAGAGCAGCTTCCAGCCTCTGCCCACCTGGCAGGAGGGGTTGGAGGTTGGGCGGTGGCTTCGGGGGCAGGCGGAACCTTCGCTCCTGCTCCAGGGCGCGCACCAGGGGCCCGTCGGCGGGAAGCCTGCGAGGCACAGAGGGGACGGTCCAGACCCTGCAGCAGTTTCGCTCCCTGGGGTTGCTTCAGCTGATTCCTAAAGGGCCTTGTCTGTTCTCTGGGCTGCGATACTGCAACACCAGGTGGACAGAGGCAGGGAAGCCTGCACACAGAGGCCCTGTGCCCTGGGGAGCTTCCTCCACTCATGTCAGGAGGAACCCTGGGTGGTCCCTAGCCGGGCTGGGGATGTACTGTGTGCGCATATGCGTGCGTGTATGCATGTGTGTGCACGCGCACAAACCCTCTGCCACTCCTCCTAGCCTTCCATGCACACGCCCCCAGACACCGGCCTCACCCAGCAGCACGGCGAGGCGCAGACACACGTGGATGGTGTGAATGTCGAAGGAGGGGCAGTTGCGGATGATGAGCTGACTCAAGTCCTGCAGCGTGGCCGGCTCCAGGGAAGGGGCCGAGGCTGAGCCCCAGGAGCTGGCCCAGGCGCCGCAGGGGCCACGGGGTAGTGGTGGGCGCGCACCTTGGTGGGGGTTCTGGCCCAGCCACCGCAGCAGCTCCCCAGGGCTCCTGGCCTGCTCCAGAAGCCGCTGCAGTCCCTGCGCAGGGCCGGCCGAGCCCCTCCGGGCAGCCGCTCGCCCCACTTGCCGGGCCCCAGGCAGCAGGGCTGTGCGGGAGGGAGGAGCAGCAGGCCGGACAGCCGAGCGGTGGAGGCCTGGGCAGAGAGCAGGACTCGGAGCATGGAGTTGGGTGATGGAGACCCTGAGGAGTGGCCCAGAAATGGACGGGGTGAGGTTTCCTCCCAAGGGGATAAGGACCTGCTGACTACTGCTGACCTCACTCACTCCCTGTCCGGAGGGCCGCTGGGAGGGCGCACGGCCCAAAGGCGCTGCCCGCGCCCACTGGCACCCGCCCCTCTGCAACGCGGGGCAGAAGCCTCCCAGGTCTCGGGTCCGCCTGGCTAGTTCCTAAGCAACCGCACATGCACCAGCTGCTGGCGGCGGGGCGGGCAGGGGCCGGCTTTTACCTCGGCGTCGCAGGTGGAGGAGCCAAGGCCCAGAGGCGAAGGGGGTTAAGGTAAGCCGGAGGTCACGAATCTGGTTAGTGGTCGTGCCCAGCCTGGGGCCCCGCTCGCCCGTCCGGGCGCCTCCCCACCACCTCCCCTCCCGCAGGAGGCGGCGGCGGCGGCGGCGGCACGGACGGCGTGGCGCGGGCTCGGCGGCCCGGGGGTCCTGGCTTCCATGCTGGGCGCTCCCACTTACCAGCCGAGTGACCTTGGGCCCGCGGCTTCGTCTCTCTGCCTAAGCCTCCTCGCCCGGGAGCCGAGGCCGCCCGCCGGGCCCTCGCGGGGCGCCCGTGAAGCCGGCGCGCGGGCTCTGCGACGGTGCCCGGTCCGCAGCGCCGGGGTCCCCCCACACCCCCTGGCTCGGGGGACACCGGCGGGCCGTGGCCACAGCCGCCGACACCTGCTCCCGCCGCCCTCGCGCGACCCGCCCCGCAGGCGCCACCCCCTACATGACTCCCCAGGCCCCGCGCAGGTCGCTCCCTCAGTCGGTCTCGGGGCCGGGAGCCGGGCTCCCCGCGCGGCCTCCTCATCGGCGGGCCACCGAGTCCGCCATCTTCCCGGCAGCCCCCGGACGGCCGCCCGGCCGGCACAGACGTGGCTCCCGGCAAGCCCTGCGCACCTCGCCCCGCCCGGAAGCTGCGCGAGCAGCAGGAGGTGGGGCGAGGGCGGGGCGACGGCAAGCCGGCGAGCTGTCATCGGTCCGCCGGGGGCCTCTGGGGACCGCGGCCAGGCCAGCCGCTCCGCATCTCCCAGGAGGCCGGAGGGGAAGGTTATCCGCCGCCACCCGCAGGGCCTCACACACACGCGGGCACACGCCGATCTGAAAACTTCACAGTAATTTAATCTGCACGGGTTCCAGAGAGCTCCCTTCACCGGCCTCCCCCCACCCCAGCATCTGCCCAAGGAGAGTTGGCCGAGGCCTAGGCAGGGCACTAGGATGGGCCCAGGGGCATGGCCTGGCTCTGCCCGGGCCCCAGGCAGCGGCAGCAGCTGTCTCAGACAAGCCTGTGCCATGGGGCCCAGCTGCTGCCCTGGGAGGAGGCCCAGAGCCATGGAGGTCACAGCGAGGGGCCTCCGCTGACCCCCGGGGCGCTCTGCGGCATAGGGCTGGGCTCCAGGGCAGTGGGAAGTGGCAGGCTGGAGAGGCCCGCCGGGGAAGGCAGCAGTGGCAACCGTGGCGTGGGGGAGCAGGGGCCGAGGGCCGGCCCTGGCGCTCAGGGCCCGTGGAGGCACTAGGGGCGGTACATGGCGAAGGCCAGGAGGCTGAGCAGCAGGGTGAAGCCTGCCAGCCCCAGCGTGGCGGTGAGTGGAAAGAAGGGCGGTACTGGATCTGGCAGTACCACAGCACCAGCAGCAGCAGCAGGGCAGCGGCAGTAGCAGGCTGCCGATCTCCAGCCCCGACGGGCCTGGCTCTGAGCCGGGTGGGCAGGGCGCGTGTGGGGGCCCGACCCGCGTGGACACGTGGCAGTGGAGAAGCGCAGTTGGGAGGCAGGTGCAGGCTGCCCAGGGTCTGGCTGTCGTCTCTGAGCAGCTGCCCTTGGTAGATGAGCCGAACCTGCTGTTCGGCCGGGAAACTGGGTCCTGAGGAGAGAGGGCCCTGGGTGAGGAGGGCGGGCCTCAGGCCACCCATGTTCGGCCAGAGCCCCCTGCCTCCCCTCCTGTGGCGGCGGGAACGATGTGGAGCCATAGGGGAACCTCAGTTCCACAGTGACCGGGGCTGGGGGCTCTGGGTCAGTAGCAACAACCAGCACCTCCCAGGGCACACTAGTATCTCTTCCTGTCCTGTCCTGGCCCTCCTCACCTTTTCAAGGAGCCAATGGTGTCGTGGGGCCAGGCCCTGGCCACCTGCTCCGAGTCGTTGAGGAATTTCAGCCGGAGCACCAGGGGCTCTTGGGGGCATCCGGGGCGGAGATGTTGCTGGCGATTCTTCGCCAGGCTCTGGCTGCACAGCCGGACCTCGATGTCTCAGGCTGGGGGTCCCGGCTCCGGGCGCCTCCCCTCTGACACTGTCAGAGACCGCCATGGATTCGCTGGGCTGAGCTGCCGGCTGGGGTGGCGGGCGGCGCCTTCAGCGGTGTGGGTGGAGACCCAGGCCAGGGCCAGCACCAGGAGGCAGGTGAGCACAGCGAACAGGACGGTCACCTCATCACCCACCCCTTCAATGAGGGCCATGGCAGCCACCGTGCTACCGAGCTGGAGAGGCACAAGGGAGCAGTAAGCAGCCAGACCTCCACAGTCCCAAATCCTCAATCGCCTCCCCCAGCGCCCCCTCCCCAGGGCACACCCGGGACAGCCCCCACCCTCCGTGGCCGGGGCATGCTTCTTCCCTGGGCAAATCCAATTTGGCCGGACCCTGAGGTCTGGGTCTCCAAGGAGCTCAAGGACCTAAGCAACATCGCCCCTCTTTCCAGCCCTCACCTATTCGCCCCAAAGTGCACCCACGTTTCCGACTATTTCACGCCACAGCTTCTTTACCCCAAAGCTGAGCTCCTCCCTTCTTGGCTCAAATTCTCCGAGGGGCGGGAGACGGAGGGGGACCGCACGTTTTCTGCCCTGGCCCTCAGCCCTTGATCCAACCCCCGACAGCTTCCCGGCACCACGCGCCCGCCGTCCGGCCAGCCGGAGCCCGCGGGGGAGTGGGGGTGGCCGCGCACACACGCCGCCCTCAGGTCCAGTCCCGACCGCTCACCCCGGTCCGCCGCGCCTCCACCCCGCGCCTCCGCCGGGAGCCGCTCCAGCCCGGCCCCTCGCGGGATCCCCAGAGCCGCTCCTCCGCGCCCGACCCTTCCATCACCCTCCTCTCCGCCCCGGCCCGCAGCCGCTGGCGGGCACGGAGGATCCCGGGGCGGGGCGGCGGGGTGGGCGCGGTCACGGCGCGGGCACTCA
The DNA here is from genome assembly GCA_021461705.1 of Cryptotis parvus. Classification (NCBI taxonomy): domain Eukaryota; kingdom Metazoa; phylum Chordata; class Mammalia; order Eulipotyphla; family Soricidae; genus Cryptotis; species Cryptotis parvus. The sequence continues at coordinate 64,624 of JAJIBD010008607.1, read as the reverse complement.
CCGCCCCGCTCCGCCGGCTCCATAGCGGACCCTCGGGCACTTCCGGACGGGAGGCGCCGAGGTCGCAGACACGAGAGCGCCCCCCCGCCGCCGCCGCCGCCGCCCGGGGCATTGTGGGACTTGTAGTCCGGCGCCTGCCGCGGCGCCCGCGCCCGCCCCGCGCCCTGCCCACCCACGTGTGGCTCTCGCCAGGCCAGTCCCGGTGCCCGCGAGTCGCCAGGGCCCGCCTGAGGCGGCCTGGCGCTGGCCCGAGACCCCTGAGAAGTGGGCGGCAGCCGGATCCGCCTCCTCCCCGTCGGCACCCAGGACATCTGTCACTGCAGAAACCAACGTCAGCTGCAACACGTCAGAGACCGTGTTTCGTGTTTCGAGAATCAGGCTCTGGGGAGCTCAGCGGCTTCTACCCCAGAGCGACGCCAGAAAACGTCTTGAATCCGCCAATGGGCCCTTCTGCCCAGAAGCTGGTGGAGGGTTCCTGTCCCAGGGGCTGGTTCTGCAGCCTGATCCCTGATCCCTGCCGCCACCTGGCCTTCTTGGGACTGTGAAGGAAGCCGTGGCCTTTGGAGCCTGGCGAGGCTCCCACCCTTTATCCTGTGTTCGGCCTACATGTGACTGGCTGCGTTCTTGGATCCCTTGAAATATAAAACCAGTCCCCCAAAAAACTCTTAAGGTGATTGCAGGGGTGGAATTCTGTTTTATTAAATATTGTAAAAATGACAGGAAAGGGTTGGTACTGAGATTTGCTCACCAGGAATAGGGCCCTCTTCATCCAGACCAAATCCCCGGGCTTTGGAGAGGTTCTTGAGTCCCATCACCGCTCGTTTCTGTGGGTTTTCCCTTCCTCTGGGAGATTTTTTAGTCAGTTTGGAATCAATGGAATCTGTTCCCCCCCGTTCCATGGCCCTAGTGTAAGCCTGGCTGTGGAAGCAAGTCCTCCAAAGTCACCTTAGGAGCAAGTGTCACTAGAGTTACAGCTTACAGAGCAAATATCGCTTTGGTTTCTTTCCTCCTGAACATTTATTTATCCTTTAAACATTTAGTGTATGTGAGAGAGAGCCTGGGAATGCAGTGGAGGCTCAGACCTCACATTCATGTGGCTCATATACGAAAGGGGGCTATGGACACAGCACCCCCCAGCATAGTGCTAACACGTGTATGCTGGGACCCATTCAGGCATTCCTCGCCCTGGGCGGTTCTCCCCAGAGGCTCCTGGAACAGCCTCTGGCTGTCAGTTTGAAGTAAGCATCTGGAAGAGACATTAGGGCTTGCTTTGAGAATGGCAGGACATGGTGAGGAAGGTGCTCTCTTCAGCTTCTACGTTTTTCAGGTGAAGCCCCCAAAAGGCAGGAGGCATCCTAAGGTCAAAGGGGCTGATAAGGGCCGGATCGATAACCCAGCGGGAGGGCGTTTGCCTTGCACGCGTTCGACCTGGGTTCGATTCCCGGCATCCCATATGGTCCCCCGGGCACCACCAGGAGTAAATCCGAGTGTAGAGCCAGGAGTAACCCCTGAGCATTGCCGGGTGTGACCCCCAAAAAAAATTTTAAAAAGGGACTGATAAAATCCACATCTCTCAGGAGCTGCGTAGAACTGAAGACTCAATTAGCTTGCAGTGGGACTAGCTTCCCAAGAGAAGAGTCCTAAGGCTGGTGACTGGGTTGGTGTAGGGCAGAATTATGTGGGTACTCAATGGCACCAGCCTTACCTTGGGCAATGACCCAGGTTGGTCTGGAAAGTGTCTGAGCATGTAAAAGGCTGGCTGTGACTGGCCAGAGAGAGACCACACAGCAAAACAAGCACAAGTAATGCATTTGTTTTGCTCATGGCCAACCTGGGTTTGTTAGGGAAGAAAAAACGGCAGGCAGGCTCAATAAGCCACAGGGCTTCCATATTGCTATGAAGAGTTACCGAGGGCTCGACATCACCCCCTTTTTGGCCTTGGGAAGGACATCTGGGCAAAAGAAAAACAGCAGCCTATCAGGGTATCTATGGGAACTGCTCGGGTGCGGGCAGGGCGTACTAACATTTAGAACATCCCAGAGACATATCAAATAACTTGTCTGTGCAACCTAAGTTGTGTTTCTCCTTGAGTTATGTTTTTTTTTTTTTTTGGGTCACACCCGGCAATGCTCAAGGGTTGCTCCTGGTTCTGCACTCAGGAATTACTCCTGGCGGTACTCGGGGGACCATATGGGATGCCGGGAATCGAACCCTGGCCGGCATGGGCCGGCCGCGCAAGGCAAACGCCCTACCCGCTGGGCTATCGCTCCGCCCCCATTGAGTTATGTTTTTCTTTGATTTTTTTTGAACTTAAGTATGTGGGGATTATAATGCAAGTAATGCCTATATAATCTAAAGCTTCCCCTTACTCGGGGTCTTGCCTTGGCCTGCGTGCCTGAGAGCTTGACCCCAGCTAGCTGGCTTAATAAATTCCACTTGCCTTTTGCATTACTGGCTGGTTTCTTTGTGATTCCTAAGAACTTGCGACTCGGACCCTAACAGGTTCCATCCCTGGCACCACCTACAGTTCTCTAGCACTGCCAGGAGGCATCCCTGAGCACAGAGCCAGGAGTAAACCCTGGGCACTGCTGGGCGTGGCCCCAAAACAAAGCAAGGTGGCTGTGCCAAGGTCATTAGGGTGCAGCCCTAGCTGGTCTCTCGGATATGCCCTGCAGGTGCCACCTCTAAGAAGGGTTGGGGAAGGAGCTGGCAAGCACGCAAAGCCTTGGCAGCAGGAATTCAGAGGGGCTGGTACATGGAAGGAAGCTCAGGTCCAGAAGTAGTTGGGGTTAGAGCTCTAGTACAGCAGGTATGGTGTGGCCTTGCATGCGGATGACCAGTGGTTCAATCCCTGGTGTCCCATATGGTCCCCTAAGCACCACCAGAATTCCTGAGTGCAGAACCAGGAGTAACCCCTGAGCAAGGCTGGGTGTGGTCCAAAAAACAACAGGCAGGCGTGGTGAGGTATGGGAGAGGACAAGGGAAACTGGGAACTGAAAACGGGTGAGTGGGGGGAGAAAGTGATTATCACTGGGGCGGGTGCAGCGAGTCAGCAAACATCCTCTCGCAGTGTGGCATGGCTCGTGTTTGTTTGTGTTTTGGCACACCCTGCTGCGCTCAGAGTTTATCTGTGCACAGGGATCGCCCCGGGGTGGGGGTCCGGCTGGGGGGGGTCTCTACACGGTGCCAGTGATGGAATTTGGGTCAGCTGCTTGCAAACAAGAGTCCTCCCATTGCCCTAGTTCTCTGGCCCCGAGCATGGGTCTTTGAGGAGAGCAGGAGGAATGGGGAAGCATAAATTCTAGGGGTAGGATCCAATGTCGAAGGTCGCGCGAGGAACTCTCGAGGAGCAGCCGGGAACCCCCAGTGCTCGTAGCAATACAGAGCACTGGGGGAGGGTCAGAAAGCGTCCTCCAGGGACTCGGAGGCCTTACGGGGTGACCTCAGGCGGGGCTCAGGGCCACGCCAGCGGCAGGCTGGGCACGAGCAGGCGGTCTCTTCGGCCAATCGGCCGCGTCCATCTGTCCCCGCAGGCACTGCCCGGGATCCGACGGCCCTACCGGGCCAGCGCGGCGCGGAGAAAGCGGCAGCGGGGTCCGGAGGGGCCCAGGCGACCTCCCTCCTGGGCGTGGGTGCGGGCCGGGGGCGGCGGAAGGCCGGGGCGCGAGGCTGCGTCGCGTCGCCCGGGGGTGGAGGCTGCGGGGCGGGCGAGGAGGGGCGGGGGCGGCGGGGAGGGGGGCTCGGCTGCGTGTGCCGAGCCGGCGGGGGCGGCGGTGCGTGCGCATGACGCGGGGGGAGGGCCCGGCCGCGCGCTCCCGGGCCCGTTGTTGTTGCCGCTGGAGGCTGCTCCGAGGCGGCGGGATCGCGGGCGCCGGGAAGCGCCCGGCAGCGGCGGCCACAGCGCGCGCGGCGGCGCCCCCGGCCTCGGCCCCGGCCCCGGCCCGCGGCCCCATGCGCTAGCCCCGCGGGGCCGCCCGCTCCGTAGTCCGGGCCCCGGCAGCTCCGCGCGCCCGCCCGCCGCCGCCGCCGCAGCGCCGCCCCGGGCCCCGGGCGGGCCGCCTCGGGCCCCGCGGCCCCGGAGCCATGAACTTCCAGGCGGGCGGGGGGCAGAGCCCGCAGCAGCAGCCGAGCCTGGCGGCGCCGGGGGCGGCGGCGGTGGCGGCGGCGCGGGGGCGGCGGGCAGTTCGGCGGTGCGGGGCCGGGGTCCGGGGGCGGTGGCGGCGGCCCCTTCGCAGCAGCTGGCCGGCGGCGCCCCCAGCAGTTCGCGCTCTCCAACTCGGCGGCCATCCGGGCCGAGATCCAGCGCTTCGAGTCCGTGCACCCCAATATCTACGCCATCTACGACCTGATCGAGCGTATCGAGGACTTGGCGCTGCAGAACCAGATCCGCGAGCACGTCATCTCCATCGAGGGTGAGCGGAACCGGGGGCGCGCGGGGGGGCCGCGCCGGGCCGGCCGGGCCTGGCTGTCCCAGCCCGGGGGGTCCTCTCGCGCGCCTGAGCTCCGGGCCACGCGGTGGTGGCCGGCGGCGCTGCAGAGCCCGCGCCCAGCCTTTGCCATGGCGCGCCCGGGGCCACCGAGGCTTGGGGTAGCTCTCTTGAGCCGAAAGGGTGTCCAGGGGCCACCGGGCACAGTTGTCGCCCCGGGGATGGTTACGCCGAGCGAGCGCAGCGGAGGTGCGGGGAGTCGCGGGCCAGTGGTGGGGGGTGCTGGCGAGGCGGAGGCCCGCAGCCGGCCCCCCCCCGCCGCTGCGGCGAGGCCCCCCGCGCCTCCCCCCGCCGCAGGGCAGCCTTCCCGGGCTCCCGCGCTCTAAGCACACCCCCCGTTGGCCTGGCGCGGGCACTGGACGTTGCAACTGTGTGGGAGGTGCCTTCGCGGGGTCCCCCAGCGCCCGGACACCCTCCCCAGGAGCCACCCGGGAGGCCACTGGCCAGGGACACCGCGCCAGTGGAAGGCACCGGAACTCAGGCTGTATGCGGCCCAGTGTGCCTTTCTCTAGGGCCTGGGGCCCTTGGACTTTGGGACGGAGAGTAGTTGGGGGGTGTGGGGTGGGGACAGGCAGCAACGGGCACCCTGATGGTGTGGTTGACCTTTGAGCACCCGGTGGGCAGATGGGCCTGGCTCTAGCCATCTGCTTCCTGCTCAGCCCCGCTGGAAGAAGGAACCTCCCTCCTCCCCAGCAGGCAGGCTTGGCTTGAGTGGACATGAAGGAGAGGGAAGCACAGCCCCTTGACTTGACAGAGAAGGGGCTAGTCAGGCTTCCTTCCCCAGCTCCCCTTTCTGCTTTCAGGGCGGTTGCATTGGGCCGGGGCTCCTGCCCTTTGGTTAAGGTCCCACTTCTTTTCCCACCCTCATTTCTTCCCTCTCAAGACCGACTTCTCTAACAACTAATTAGGTGACAGAGAAACTCATTAACTTGGAGTTAAGTAAATGGCCTGGATCTCCCCGTGGCTTGGGGACAGGGAGGGAGACAGCATTTGTGGGAGCCCTGGGGCCCCAGAGAGAGGAGGGAGCTGACCAATTTTTCCTACGGAGAGGAAAGAAGGGGTGCCTCCTGCAGGGCCTCTGCCCATGGGGGAGAGGGAAACCAGTTTCCCTGAGACAGCAGGGTCCATTTTCTCCCCCTGTCCATCCTCAACGTGACTGGCAGAATTTCCCCCTCCGGCACCCTCCCCCATGACCAGCTTCCCCAATGCGGTTTGGAAGTACCCCATGTTCCAACTGCTTAGCCTGGAAGCTTGGTCTCCCGCGCCCATCCGGGGACCTGATGTCTCACTGTCACCGGGCCAGCTGCTCTGTGCAGGGCCCGGGTCAGCTGTCCTGCCCTGAGCCTACTTCCCTGTGCTTTCTTGGCAGTCTGTTCCGCTCGTCCTACCTTCTCCCCTTCTCTCCTTCCAGGACCTGATTTATTAATACCCACCTCACCCCTGCTTTCCACTCTGTTGCCCCAGCTTTCCTACTGTATGTAGGCAGGCAAAAAAAAAAAAAAAGGAAAAGAAAAAACCCAAACCACCACCAAAAAACCCACAAAGACCACCCCAGAAAACTCCTTGCAGGCTGCCCGTCTCCTGCCTGGCTCCATCTGCCCTGGCAGATTGCTCCTGTCCTGCCGAACACCACCTCTTCAGCGCAGGGTGGGGGCTGAGAGGACTCTCTGGGGTGAAGCTACTTCTGGGGCGGGCCTGGCTGGCTCCTCGTTTTGGTTTTTTTTTTTTTTTGAGGGTCACACTTTGCTATGCTCAGAGGTTACCTGGAATTACTTTTGGTGATGGTTGGGGGACCATATGGGATGCCGAGGATCGAACAAGGTCAGCCGTGTGCAAGGCAAGCTCCTTGCCCACTGGACTAGGGCTTCGAGATGTTTAAGAGCTGGGTCTCCCATCCTCTAATGTACCTTGGCTTGGAGGCACACTCACTGCAGAGGGGCGATTCTTTCCAGTGTCTAATCGGCTGCGGGCTGCTTGTCCCTGCTCTGAAGGTGACCCCACGGATGCCGTTAGGCTGGGACCTGCAAGTGCCCTGGTGTCCCCTTGCGTTCTTCAACTCCCGGAGGCCTGAGGCCTGGCAGGAGGAAGCCCAGGAACTCCCAGGCTACCTGTGCTCAGGGGCTCTGAGACCCTGAAGACGGTTTGGAGAGGCTTCCATAGACTTGTAGGAGTCTGGCGTGGGGCTGGTGCTCCTCACGAGGCTCCAGCTCTGGGGGATGCTCACTTGAGTCACTCAGGTGATACCGGGGATACAGAGCCTCAGAGAAGGTGGGTTGTGTGCCAGCATGCCAGTGATGCATGGCAGTCTGGGCAGGACTCCCCATAGTGGGAAGAGCGGGGTGGGGTCGGTGCAGAAACAGGGGGAGCTGCTGGGAGACCAGTCGTGGGGGTCCAGCAGGTGGCCTGGGAAGACCAGCTTGTGGAAGTGAGGGTCCAGACTCTCCAGCGGGTGCCTGTTCCATGTCCCCAAGCCCCCGCAGTACCTCCAGGCTATCAGCCACCTCATCGCCTCCCCGTCCCCCATGGGCTTGGTGCTGTGACCTGCCGGAAATGCAAAGAGACAGGTGTGCCGTTTCTGTTGGCTTCAGATATGGGCTCAGAGAAGATGGCGAGAACTGTGGCTGGCTTGTGGGGGTGGTGCCGGAGGGGCCATGGGGGGCTGCCCAGCTCATCAGCCCCTCCTGGGAGTCTGCCTGGCTCCTGACTTCAGTCCTGCGGGCAGCAGTGCAATAAGGACAGAGAACCTGGAAAACTGGGGCCAGAGCTATAGCACAGTGGGGAGGGTGTTTGCCTTGTATGCGGCTGACCTGGGTTTGGTCCTTGGCATCCTATATGGCCAGGAGTAGTTCCTGAGTGCAGAGCCAGGAGTAACCTCTGAGCATTGCAGGATGTGACCCAAAAAAAAAAAAAAAAAAGATTTGAGAACCTGGAAAACCCTCTCTTGGCCCCCGGGCTCTTTGTCCTGTTCTTTGGGGTGGACATCCCTTCCCCACCGAGATCTTCTTTAGGATCCGGATTCCTGTCTAGAATTTAGTCTCATAATGTAGGCTTGGGACGGGGGTCTGAACGCCTGGGTTTTTTCTTTTTTTTTTTTTTTTTTTTTTTTGCTTTTTAGGGTCACACCCGGCAATGCTCAGGGGTTTCTCCTGGCTCTGCACTCAGGAATTACTCCTGGCGGTGCTCGGGGACCATGTGGGATGCCGGGATCGAACCCGGGCCGGCATGAGCCGGCCGCGTGCAAGGCAAACGCCTTACCCGCTGGGCTATCTCTCCGGCCCCACGCCTGGGTTTTTCTACTTTTTCTTCTGGTTTTGGGGCCAAACTTAGTAAGCTTTTATTTTTTTTCTTTGCTTTTTGGGTCACACCCGCCATGCTCAAGGGTTCCTCCTGGTTCTGCACTCAGGAATTACTCCTGGAGGTGCTTGGGGTTAGGGTTGGGATGCTGAGGATCGAGCCTGGGTCAGCCGCTTGCAAGGCAAACGCCCTGCCTGCTGCTCTAGCCCCCAATAAACTTAGTAAGCTTAGGGCTCACTCCTGGCAGGACTCAGGGCTGGGGGTCCCAGGGACCAGACCCTTGTCTGCCGCATGCAAGGCCAGCGCCCTTCCCGTTGTCCTGTCTCTCCTGCACCTGCATTTTTCACCACCTCTGTGTGGAGTGGGTGCTGGGAGAGGTGCTGGCCAGGCCACTTGGTTATCTAGGACTTCGCACAGAGGATCTCTAGGAATTGTGGAAGAGAGCAGCAGGGGTGGGAGGTCACGGCCAGATCGTGTGTGTGTGTGTGTGTGTGTGTGTGTGTGTTCCAGATACATCTATTTAGCTCCACAGCATGGCCCAGTTGCACAGAGCACCCTGGAAAGCAGGAAGGGAGAACAGAGGAGGGGAGGCTGAGGGGCGGCTCAGGCCAGTGGGACACCCGCAGGTACCAAGGGCAGGAGGATGCTGGGAATGGCGGAATCCAGCCCTAGTGTTATCAAACCACTGGGCAAAGGTTAGAGACGCAAAGAGGATCTGCCACGCCTTTGTAGCAGGGCTGGGGGACAGGGATGGAAAGATCTTAGGTGGCAGTATGTTGCCCCCCACAAAAAGCAAAAAACTGATCTGTGGAGTGGGTCTGGCTCTGCAGTGGAGACAGGACTCTCTGAAGACCAAACTTGCCTCTGAGCCTCATGGGGTCCCCAGGAACCCCAGCATGGATTTCCTCCTATGGGTTGCCTCTGAGTGTGTGTGTGTGTGTGTGTGTGTGTGTGTGTGTGCGCATGTGTGCGTGCATGCCTGCTATGGGGCCCATAGACCACACACAGGAACAGGCTGGCAAACTGCAGATGGACTGGAGCAGGCTGGGCCACCGGGTGCAGGCAGGACCAGGGCTGGGGGTTTGGTTGATTTGTTTGAGAGCTTCACCCAGCAATGCTCAAGGGTTGCTCCTGGTGCAGTGGTTGCTCCCGGCAGTGCCGGGGGACTGTCTTGTACTGGGCTAGCTCCTGGACATCGTGGGTGCGCCACCTGCCAGCACTCCAGCCCATGGGCTTGCGCTGGCTGAGTTGGGCCTTTCTCATGCTCTGCCCTGTCTTGCTGAGTGCTCATCCCCAGAGAAGACTCAGTCCCGAGGGACCCCAGGGACAGAGTGAGCGGGTCTCGCAATGCTGATGTGCAGGCCATCCTTGGGGGGGGGGCGTCACAGCCTCTGCCCCTCACGACCTTAGGAACTGAGGGCATGCAAAGTGGGACCAGCTCTGGGAGCCCAGGCTTGGGGAGGCTGATAGCACCCTGAGAATGTTCATGTACCCCTGGGCATTGCCACAACACCCACCTAGGGGCTTTTTTTTGGGGGCCACACCTGGCAATGCTCAGGGGTTATGGTCAGTGTGGGAAATTACACTGTCAGGACTCAGGGCTCATTCCTGATGGCACTCAGGGGACCAAGTGTGATGCCATGGTGGAACTCAGTATGGCCGGGTGCAAGGCAAGTACCTGCTGTCCTATCTCTCCTCCCCCTTTGTTCTCTTTCTGATGTACGGGTAACAGGAAAGTACCATTGGCCCTTGAATTGTGAGGGGCTGGGGGCCAACACTGCTCTATCCTTACTGTCGAAAACCCATGCAGATTCTGCGTGTGTAGGAAAGGTAGGCGGGAGGGAGAGATAGAGCGGAGAGAAAAGATATACAGAACCCGCCAAGTAGTTGGGGTGCGGGAGGGGGAGGGAGGTAGGGACATTGGTGATGGGAGATGGGTTCGGGTGGAGGGATGGGTGTTGGAACACTGTAGAACCAAAACTTGAGCATGAACATCACTGTCACTGTATCACTGTCTTCCCGTTCATCATCGATTTGCTCGAGCAGGCACCAGTAACATCCCCATATGTCCTGTCTCATGCAAGTAGAGCCCAAGGGCACCTGCTCGCTCCAGGAACATAAAGAGCCTCAAACCATTCCATCAGGTCATGGGAATGAGGTCTATAATTGTTACTGGTATCTGGCATATCAAATACGACACGGGTAGCTTGCCAGGCTCTGCCGTGAGAGTAGCATACTCTTGTAGTCATCTCAAAATCCAGCATTTGTTGATGAACTGCACGGCTGCAAGCGGCCACGCGAGCCGGGCTGTGGTAGGCTGGTCTGCTGGGTGGAGTTCTGACGAGGGGGAAGTCCGGATGTGGAAAATGGAGGTCCTAATGGAGTGGGGGGTTGTCTGGCTTGTTGTGAGGCTCTGCTGGGGTGGAGGGCCAGAGCTAGAGCATACGCATATTGCAATTATATGTCTAAAAGTGGTGTAATAAAATTGAAAAAGAAACCCATGCAGAGTTTTGGACTCCCCAACACTGACCTGGTTCCCACTGGTTCCGCGCAGTGGGCCTGGGCAGCACAATCCCAGTGGCTGAGGTCAGCTAAAGTTGGGGTGCCACCACCACCTGCATGCACGGTGCCTGGCTGGAGAGTGTGGGGCCCGCTAGAAGCCCCTCCTGGCCTTGGTCCTCTCATCCTGCTGGAGGCTACCCCCACGCCCCTTTCCCACACGCAGGCACACCCCTAGCTTTCCCAAGGCCTGTGAGCCTGTGGGTGGCCTCTCGTGTAGGTCTGCTCCTCGGCCTGCAAGCCTGTCTGGGTGCTGATTCGGGGGCTTCTGGGAGGCCCACTGACCTGATGCGCTTTGGAAATCAGTCTGTCTTGCTGTGATTTTTCTCGGAATGTCTTTTTTTGGGGGAAAACGCGGGGAGTTGCTGGGCCGTACTCCACAGTTTTTAGGGCTTAATCCTGTCTCTGCGTTCAGAGACCCCTGCTAATGGGACTCAGGGCACCCTGTGCGTGCCAGGGTTCAAATCTGGGTCAGCCATGTGCAAGGCAAGCACCCTACCAGTTGTACTATTGCTTCAGCTCACTCTAGAATGTCACTTTTAGTTCTTTTTTTCTTTTTCTTTTTTGTGTCACACCCTGCAATCCTCAGGGGTTACTCCTGGCTCTGCACTCAGGGTTTACTCCTGGCAGTGCTTGGTGGACCTTATGGGATGCCGGGGATCAAACCCGTGTCGGCTGTATGAAAGTCAAATGCTCTACCCACTGTGCTGTTGCTTTGGCCCCTGGTTCATTTTTTTTTTTTTTTTTTTTGCTTTTTTTGGATCACACCCGGCAATGCTCAGGGGTTACTCCTGGCTCTGCACTCAGGAATCACTCCTGGCGGTGCTCGGGGCCATATGGGATGCCGGGGATCGAACCTGGGCCAGCATGGGCCGGCTGCGTGCAAGGCAAACGCCCTACCTGCTGGGCTATCGCTCCGGCCCCATCTGGTTCATTTTTTAAAGGTGGGTATTTTATTTATTTATTTTTTTTTTTTTGGCATTTTGGGTCATACCAGCAATGCTCAGGGGTTACTCTTGGCTCTGCACTCAGGAATTATTTCTGGTGGTGCTCTGGGGACCATGCGGGATGCTGGGGATCGAACCTGGGTGGGCCATGTGCAAGGCAAACCCCCTACCTGCCGTATTATTGCTCTGGTCCTGAGGATGTCATTTTTTTGTTTGTTTTGTTTGGGGGGCAATACCTGGTGATGCCCAGGGGTTACTCCTGGCTATGTAACTCAGGAATTACTCCTGGCAGTGATCAGGGGACTATACGGGTTGTTGGAGATTGAACCTGGTTCAGTCAGGTGCAGGGTGAACCCCACCTACACCTACACTGTTGAGGGGCTTTTGGGATGCTCTGAGCCCTCGAGCTACCCAGCAGGAAGGACCAGGGCTCTGACAGGCGCTTCTCCCCTCTGTGAGTGGCAGAGAAGTGGATGATGTCCAGCTTACAGACCTCCCTACTAGAGAAACAATTTAACAACTGTGTTAAAGAAAGCGGGAGGGCTGGCAAGATAGTGCAGTGGGCAGGGCACTTGCCTTGCATGCAGCTGACCTGGGTTCACTCTCCAGCACCCGATCTGGTCCCTGAGCCTGCTCAGGAGTGAACCTGAGCATAGAGCCAGGAGTAAGCCCTGAGCACAGCTGACTGTGCTCTGCTCCCCCCCCCATAAAAAGGTTTTTTGAGGGGCCAGTATGCTGACCCAGATGAGCGGAGCTCATGGTCCAGCACATTGTTTGACCTCTAGTACTGTGTGTGTCCCTCACTGTTGGGTGTGGCTCTGGTGAGGCTGGGTTCCTAGCACCACTGATGTACCCTAAGATGGGGTCAGAGAGAAGACTCAGAGGGCTGGGGTACATGCTTTCCATTCTGGAGCCCCAGATTCAGCCCCACTGGGGAGTACCCCAAGCCCAAACCAACAAGAATGGAAGAATGAAAAGCCTCAGGAAAAGCTTCAGTTCCAGGGGCGGAGCGATAGCCCAGCAGGTAGGGCATTTGCCTTGCACGCAGCAGACTCATGCCTGCACGGGTTCGATCCCCGGCATCCCATATGGTCCCCCCGAGCACCGCTAGAGTAATTCCTGAGTGCAGAGCCAGGAGATACCCCTGAGCATTGCCGGGTGTGACCCCTAAAAAAAAAAGAAAAGCTTCAGTTCCGTCTGTACACTCTGGTCAGTGCCTGGACCTGCTGCCCTTGACCTGCTGTGGGCAAAAACTTTGTCTTTTTTTTTTTTGCTTTTTGGGTAACCCAGCAATGTTCAGGGGGTTACTCCTGGCTCTGCACTCAGGAATTACTCCGGCAGTGCCGGGGGCCTGGGTCGGGGGTCGCGGCGGCGCGCCGGCGCCCCGCCGCCGCCCTCAGGAGTTACTTCTGGCGGTGCTTGGGGGGACCATATGGGATGCCGGGAGCGAACCCGGGCCGGCTGCATGCAAGGCAAGCGCTTCCCGCTCTGCTGTCGCTCTGGCCCCATGTGGCCCAGGTCTTGCTGGTTCTCTTGGCTGTTCCAGGTTCCCCTGGCAGAGCTGCCCCACCCTCACCCTCCCTTCCTTCCAGCTGGCTGTGCCACCATGGTGCCAAGCCTGCTTGGAGCCAGCCGGTCCTTGCCTGGCTCTGCCTGGTCAGAGCCCTCCTTGTAGCGGCACCAGGAGTGGCACCTTCTTGCTGGCAGGCCTAGAGTCAGAGCCTGCTGTGGGGCATGGGGTCCTGGACACCACCCCTGCTCTGCACTCCTACTTAGCTGCTGGAGGGTCTCACCAGAGTTGATGCTAACCACGCCCTCTGTGAGCACCCTGGAGCCAGGGAAGAGCCAGGAGAATGTAGTGGCTTGGTGCTGTCAGCCACCTCTGCCTGATTATTCCTTCTAGCCTGTTCTAGGCTATTCCAGACGGTTCCGGACTGTTCCACTCTACTTCACATGGAATGTTGGGGTCATTTCTCAGCTCTGGAGTTGGGCGGAGGGTTTGAATCCTGAGCTACCACTTGTCAGTGCGCATGCTCGCTTGCCCTTTCTGTCCCGGCTGAGATGTGGGGATGAGGAAGGGACTGGCTGTTAGATAGCGCCTGCCCCTGGAAAGTGTTTTTTGTGCACCCACACGGCTATCCATCCGTCGGTCAGTCCACCTGCCCACCCTCCTGGGAGCCCTGCAGGGCTGGTGCCCGAGGGCCTGCGGGAGGGCCAGGATGCGAGTACTCTCCTTGTGGCCTTGCCAGCACTGCTTCCTGGGCCCAGCCAGCCAGGGATGCAGAATTGGGCCGAGTTGGCAGAGCTTGGCAGGCTTGGAGAGAGGCGGTGCCAAGTGGGTAATTGTGTGAGCTGCCAGCAACGGACATGTGCCACAGACATGGCTGGACAGCAGGAGCATGGCCTGGGCACCGTGCGGCTGGGAACTACAGAGGTAGTACAGGCTTCTGTGTGCTGGAGGGGCTGGGGGAGGGGGCAGCCAGGCCATGCGCTGTCCCTTGGGTGCTGGGCCAACAGCAGACTCTGGTCCTCCCGTATCTGCAGGAGGCTTAAGAAGCTCTCATTGTTGGGGAACAGAGCCCCAGCACAGTGGGTAGGGCGTTAGGGCGTTTGCCTTGCACGTGGCTGACCCAGGTTCTATCCCCCAGCTCCCATATGGTCCCCAAGCACCACCAAGAGTAATTTCTGAGTGCAGAGCCAGGAGTAACTGCTGAGCATCGCTGGGTGTGACCCAAAGAGCAAAGGGAGAATAAAAGCAGCTCTCATTGTCTTCTTTTCTATTTTCGACACCCGCCAGAACTCCGGATTTCTCCTGGCTCTGCACTCAGGAATCACCCTGAGGTGCCAGGGATCAAACCTAGGTTGCTACATGCAAGGCAAGTGCCTTTGCTTGACTCCTAGTTTTTGCCTGCATGGTGATGGAGGTCCTGTTGGAGGTAACGATTGAACACAGGCCTTTAGCTGCCTGCTCCACCCCACCTTTATTTTTTATATTTTATCTATCTATATATCTATCTATCTATATATATATATATATATATATCTATCTATAAAATAAGAATCTAGCCCAGGTTCTAGCTCTGGCCCTCCACCCCAGCAGAGCCTCACAACAAGCCAGACGACCCCCACTCCATGAGGACCTCCATTTTCCACATCCAGACTTCCCCCTCGTCAGAACTCCACCCAGCAGACCAGCCTATCACAGCCTGGCTCACGGCCGCTTACAGTCGCACGGTTCATCAATATTGCTGGATTTTGAGATGACTACAAGAGTATGCCCACCCTCACGGCAGAGCCTGGCAAGCTACCCGTGTCGTATTTGATATGCCAGATACCAGTAACAATTATAGACCTCATTCCCATGACCTGATGGAATGGTTTGAGGCTCTTTATGTTCCTGGAGACAGGTCATATGGAGATGTTACTGGTGCCCGCTCGAGCAAATCAATGATGAACGGGAAGACAGTGAGATATATACCACACGACACACACACACACACACACACACACACACACACACACACACACACACATATATATATATATATATTTATTTTTGGGTCACACCCGGCAATGCTCAGGGTTTCTCCTGGCTCTGCACTCAGGAATTACTCCTGGTGGTGCTCAGGGGACCATATGGGATGCCGGGGATGGAACCCGGGCGGCATGGGCCGGCTGCGTGCAAGGCAAATGCCCTACCTGCTGGGCTATCGCCTCCGGCCCCCGTATTTTTTAATTTTTTTTAAAAATATATTTTATTATACCACTGTTAGATATACAATTACAAGATGTTCATGTTTGAATTTTCATTCTACAGTGTTCCAACACCCATCCCTCCATCCCTGCCCATCTCCCATCACCAATGTCCCCACCTCCCTCCCCCTTCCCCCAGCCTGCCTCCATGGCAGGCTCTCTATCTCCTTTCTCTCACCCCTCCCTCTCTCTCCTTCTCACTTCCCCTTCTTACATATTGTAGACTATAATATATTCTAGAACATGATTGGTTCCACCAGTTTAATGCACCAGGTCCGGACCACAAAAATGGCAGCTGTTATGGGGAGCGAGTCTCATCCAGCTGCTTCCAAGGCCCTTCAGAGGTGATGGGCCCACTCCCAAAACCCATCTTGCCTCCTGGGAGCCTCATGGTCAGTTGAGCTAGGGGAGAGCCGGATGGCAGCTCTCCCCCATGCATCTGAGTCTCTGCATCATGGCTGAGAACCCTGAGGCAGTTCATGGGCAGGGCCACCAGGCCTCTGGGACAGGCCAGAGAGGGGGAATGGGAACCCCAGCTCCATCTCCAGGAACACCCAGTGACTTCCGCCTCCGAGAGTCGCCTACCTGGGCTCGAACTCTGCTGCTCTGAGCTGGTCTTGAGATCAGCATCTCTCTTGCGTGGGTTCTGATGAGCTGTGGGGTTTGGACCGTGAAAATGGCGGCTATTATGGTGAGAGAGTTTCATCCAGCTGCTTCCGAGGCCCTACAGAGGTGATGGGCCAACACCCAAAACCCATCTTGCCTCCTGGGAGCCTCATGGTCAGCTGAGCTAGGGAGCTGATGGCAGCTCTCCCTGTGCTTCTGAGTCTCTGTATCATGGCCAAGAGCCCTGAGGCACTTCATGGGCGGGGCCGCCAGGCCTCCAGGATGGGTCAGAGAGGGGAAGGGGTACCCCAGCTCCATCTCCAGGAACACCCTGTGACTTCCGCCTCCGAGAGCCGCCTAACTAGGCTCGAACTTGGCTGCTCTGAGCTGGTCTTGAGATCAGCGACTCTCTTGTGTGGGTTCTGATGAGCTGTGGTGTCTGGACTGGACCGCGACAATGGTGGCCACCATGGTGAGAGAATACCATCCGATGCTTCCGAGGCCCCACAGAAGTGATGGGCCCACTCCCAAGACCCATCTTGCCTCCTGGGAGCCCCATGGTCAGCCGAGCTAGGGGAAGCTGAATGGCAGCTCTCCCCGTCTGAGTCTCTCATCTTTCTATCTCTCTTTTTTTTTCTTTTGGGTCACACCCGGCAATGCTCAGGGGTTACTCCTGGCTCTGCACTCAGGAATTACTCCCAGCGGTGTGGGGGGGGACCATATGGGATACCGGGGATCGAACCTGGGCCGGCTGGGCGCGCAAGGCAAACGCCCTACCTGCTGGGCTATCGCTCTGGCCCCCTCTATCTCTTTCTGTCTCTGTATCCCTCTATCTCTTTCTGTCTCTGTATTTCTCCTCCTACACCTTGTGACTTGTCTTACGGTTTATGATGCAATTATCTACGTGTATATTCGGTAGTGACTTCTAATGTGACATTATAGTTCCTCATTCCCCATCAACCTCCCCAGTTTGTTACAACTCCAATGATCATTATGGTGTACAGATGTGAAAGATCCTGGGAAGGACCTGGTCCTAGCCTACTTTGTTATCTAAGCCTCTTGCGTGGCTGCACACTGTTCTTCCTATGTCAGACCATCCACCATCCAGGGCCCACAGGGCAGAGCCCTGGGGGGTGTAGACAAGCCTGTCTCTTGTCTGCCACCTGCCAACGCAGCTGGGCACCACAGCCACACCTGCAACACCTCGTAGGGGCAGCTGGCCCTCCCACCTTCATTTTTAATTTGGTTTTGGGCACACCCAGCATGCTCAGGGCTCATCATCTTGCAGTGTCACCACATCACATCAGTGTCCCTCAGAAAGCTAAAGGGCCTCTAAGGCCAGCCGGTCACAGGTGTCCCAAGCTACTGTTAAGGAGCTGTGGGGCAGCTGTAGCACAGCAGTGGGCAGGGCACTGGCCTTGTACGTGACCGGTCTTGCACAAGACTGACCTCGGTTCAATCCATGGCACCCCATATGGTCCCCCGACCCCGCCAAGTGTGATCCCTGACGTAGAGCCAGGAGTGAGCCTGAGTGCCACCTGGTGTGGCCAAAAGCAAAGCCAAAGCAATAAACTTGTCTTCAGACACTTGCAGTCTGGCATAAGTGAGTACCCAGGGTTGGACCCCCATCCCAGGGTTCAGGTTCACCAGAGACACAGCTCACTGCACTCATGCCTGAGTGTGCCTGGGGGAACCCCAGGTTTGGTCCCTGGCACCCTGTGGTCCCTCGAGCACTAGGAGGAGGCCCCCTGCGTCCCAGGGTACTCACTGGGGGTCCCCAACTCCCCGCGTCCCAGGGTACTCACAGGGGGTCCCCATCTCAGGGAAGGAAGAAGCCAGCAGGTGTCTGGGCCCCTCCCTGCCAGCCTTGCTCCCCTCTTCCTAGTTGACGTTTCTTTTCAAGCTACTGTGAGGACCCTCAGGGAGATGTTGAGTGCCCCAGGCCTGTAGCCAGCCCCACTGGGATCCAGACATTGACCTGGGTCCAGGAAGGGGTTCCCCAGACGCCCCTCTCCTCCATCTGCCAGGGAATGGACAGCCTCACTCTGCACAGCTCTGGGAGCCCAGAGTCTGGGACCTGGCGCTTGTCCCTGTCCTACCTCTGAACTGGCCATCCATGGCTGGTTGGCTCCGGGCTGATCTACTTTATTTAGTTTTTTTTTAAATTTTTGGGTAACACCCGATGATGCTCAGGACTTACTCCTGACTCTGCACTCAGGAATCACTCCTGGCGGTGCTCGGGGGACCATATGGGATGCCGGGGATCAAACCTGGGTCGGCCACATGCAAGGCATTGCCCTACCTGCTGTACTATCGCTTTGGCCCCTCGACTGGTCTACTCTTTGGGGTCTGTCCCTTGCTCCCTGGTCTACTCTTTGGGGTCTGTCCCTTGCTCCCACCATGGCTTAATGGACACTCCCTTAATGGGGGTCCGGGGGACCCCTGCAGGCCGGCAGGACAGTCATAGATGCAAACCCTTGAGAATGGGAAGTCCAGTCCACAGGGATGGCACACAGCCGCTGGGGTCACGTCCCTGACACCCCATAGCGTCCTGAGCCCCAGTGGGAGGGAGCCCTGAGCATAGTGCTGTGTGACCCACCCTGCGATAGACAGAAGTGAGGGGGTGAAGGAGCGGGAGCCCCTTGCCTGCCCCTGCCCACCACAGACCTCTCTTCACGGGCCCTCCGGTATTTGGCCAGGGGAAGCCAATTTCTGGGGACATTATGGGCCCAGGACCCCTGCTCCGGCCTGGGTGTGGGGCTGAGCGCGGCGGCCACATTGAAGTGGGTGCTGGGAGCTGCCTTCATAGAGTGGTGCCAGCTCGGCCCGGCTGCGGCCCGGTGACCGCCGGGAGGGCGGCTTTGATTGGCATCGCCAGACACTGTCTCACCCGAGTAGTGATTTTATTATGGAAATTGCCGGCATCCCGTGTGTTTTCAACTGTTCACACAAGCCACCCCACACTCCTGCACTGGGTGTCGGCGCTGTGAATGCTGTGAGATTGACAGCCCCGCTGGGGATCGCGAGTTCTAAGCTCGGGTGGCGGGGGGGGGGGGGGGAATCCCTCGTGGCCGCACTGTCTCATGTGCACTGGGCATTCTGGGGACGGCCCTGCACGGTCGGGGTCATGGGACAGGTCTGCAGCAGGAAGCGTGCGTGGAGCAGACTGAATGGAGCCTCTGAACGCCTCATCCTGGCCTGGGTGTGGGTCGTGCATGACTTGATGGGTCTCGGGCTGGGCACGGAGCAGCACACACTCTGCTCCAAACGAGAGAAATCTGGTTGGTTTGGGGGCTGCATTATCAGGGAGGGAACCCAGGCCCTCATACATGTGTCGGGCTAATGCTACGCTGCTGAGCCCACCACTGAGGAGGGTGGAGTGTGCTGGGGGAAAGGGCCCTTCTGGACTAGGTGGGACTCAAGACTTCCCGGAGGAAAAGGCTGACTCCCTGCCTCGGGCTCTTTGGAAGAACCCCTTGGATGTGGCTTGTGAGGCTGAATGCTGTTATGCTCTCTCTCTCTCTCTCTCTCTCTCTCTCTCTCTCTCTCTCTCTCTCTCTCTTTGGGTCACACCCGGCGATGCTCAGGGGTTACTCCTGGCTCTGTACTCAGGAATTACTCCTGGCAGTGCTTGGGGGACCATATGGGATGCCGGGATAGAACCCGGCTGGCCACATGCAAGACAAATGCTCTCTCCCCTGTGCTATCACTCTGGCCTCCCCTCTCCCCACTTTCTCCTCCCCTCCCCTCCCTCATTCCCTCTCCCCTCCTTCACCCCTCTCTCTCCCTTCTGTGGATGTCAGTAGTCGTTCACATGATGGTATTCCTGCCTGGAGCACCCCCAAACAGGCACGTGCATCTTCATAATCGTAAAGCCAGTGTGGTGAAAGGCATGGGCAGGAGCTCATCCGCACCCATTCCCTCCATCATCCCCAGTGTTCCCGAGCCGCCTCCTGCGTGCGGATCAGGCGGGACCCAGCTGGAGCTGGATCCTTCCCCGCATGCACACACCTTGCAGTCAGGTTCATCAGAGACACAGCTCACTGCACTCGTGCCTGAGTGTGCCTGGGGGAACCTCCAGGTTTGGTCCCTGGCATCCTGTGGTCCCTCAAGCACTAGGAGGAGGCCCCTGCGTCCCGCCAAGGGTCCAAGACCAAAGCGGAGACCAAAGCGGTCCAAGACGAAAGATTAAGGCGGAGCCAAGACTAAACACATTGGTGAAAACCCACATCCCTGAGTCCAGCCCAAGTGGTTTCCTGTAGGAGGTTGGCCACTTCCTGTCCCTAGGGTCACCAGGCTTGCTGGGATCCAGGCTGAGTGCTGGGCAGACAGGAATGTCTGGACCGTGTCCCACAGGCCGGCTGGCAGTGACACTCGGGACACGAATATGAGAAGGGAGGGGGTATTCAGGCAGGCCTCGCTCAGCCAGCCTCGCCTTGGCACCCCGAGCCGGCAGCCTCTCCCAACCACTCTCTCTGCAGCCTTCATGCCACAATTTAGAGGCGCTTTTCAGGGCTGGAGTTAGTGCAGTGGTAAAGGCTCCTGCCTTGCATGCAGCAGACCTGGCCAGGTTCAATCCCTGGTACCCCATAGGGCCCCCCAAGCCCTGCCAGCAGAGCCAGGAGTAGGCCCTGAGCACCTTGGTGTGGCCCAAGCTTACCCCCACAAACTAAGGGGAAGGACTTGTTTCTCTTCACCTCAGCATTTAGGGTATCCTGGGCCCAGGGGTCTTGGGTTGGCTTCTTATAGGTGGCCTTCCATCGTGAAACCCCACAACAGTCACGTGGGGGCCAGGGTTTGCTTGCCGGGCCGTGCTCTGGCCGTGGTCAGCATCCTCATTAGAATGAGAGCCGCCTGTGGTGGGAGGTTGTCAACCGCTCCACGGCAAGCGGGCAGAGCTGGGGTGCAGCACTTCCAGGAGGGGTGCAGAGGGTGGTCAGGAGATGCCCCCAGGAGAGCGAGCCGGGTTCCCTGTGTGAGGGCCGGAAGGGGATCCCCCTGAGAGTGCAGAGTGAAGAGGTGCTGAATTCCTGCTTGGGGGCCAGGAGCTAGGTCGAGGCCACCAGGTTGGAAGATGATGGGGGTGGGGCGTGGTGGTAGGGCACAGACCTTGCGCAGTCAAGGCGATGGGTCCCCCCACAGCACCCCTGGCAGGGCTTCCGAGTTTGGTAAGTAGACCGGAGAGGAAGTCCAAAGGCGGAGGCTTTTGCCTTGCATGTGGCTGTGGTTGTGAATGTTCTAATCCTAGCACCACGCCCTGTGGCAGGACGTGCGTGGAGGAGCGGGCACAGGTGCGGGAGGAGGACAAGTGAGCAGGGCCAGGGTCTGGGATGGCGCAGGCGCCCTGGGCTCCTTGCCCCCACCAGTCACCCTGCTAGGATGCGATTCTCAGACTGCCATGCTGGGCCAGGAGGCCACGGGCAGCCACTCCACCCGTGAGGCTCCCTTTGCGCCCACGGCCGGCCTTACTGGCCTGCACTCCCTGGGAAGGAGGTGCCTGTCCGTTGGGGCTGACGTCCGTCAGGTGGGAAAATCGGGTGAAAGTCAGCGTCTGATTCTGTCACTGGACAACCCAGGGGCAGGCAAGGCCTTGGCAGTGGGGGCCCTTTCTGTCCGTTGGCATTCAGGAGGTGGATTCCAGGAGGGCTCTGGTGGGAAACGTGGGATCCGAGTCCCTCCCTGGGCCACCCAGACCCTGTTTGGGCGGTCAGCCGCTCTGTGATGTGGGGCATGCCGTGGGAAATCCTTGCTGTGGTGCCCGTTGCATCTGGGGAGCCCTGAGCCCCCGCCTCCCCCTGATCTGCATGGGCCAACTTGGGGCACTGGAGAGCCCCCTGGGAATTCTTTTGTCCGCAGTCACATGGCTCAGAGAGCAGTGGGTGCGTAGTGGGTGGACACCGGCACCATCCCCCATGCCTCTCAGAGTCCTGTCTGCAAGGCAGGAGGTGGGCAGGGCACCCCCTTCTGGGCCCAGGGCTAGGGAGCAGGCGTGGATGGTGGGCATTTGCTGGGAAGGGGGTGTGGAGGAGCTGCAGGGGGCCTCTCTCTGGAAGGAGGGCCAGGCTGTCTTCCTACTGCCTGTGGCCGCCAGGGCAGACAGTGCGGATGGCTGGGTCGGGCTTGGCCTGTGTCCATAGGCACTCTGCCAGGCCTGCTGGGCTCTGGCCAGGACTAGGACCAGGATCAGGGAGGCCCTAGGGCTTGGGGCCAGGCAGACGCTTGGACAGCAGTGCCAGCTCCGGCCACTTACTGGCTAGTGGCCTGAGGCAGGGGCTTGACCCTGTGCCCCAGCACCCTAGGTCTCCCCACTCCGTGGACAGGAGCCACAGCACCTACCGCCATGTTAGCTATCCGGCAAACTCCCTGTGTGTTGGGAGCCCAGCCAGGAGAGGGAGCGGACTTGCCCCCTTCAGCCTGGACAGAGGCCGCCTGAGCCAGCCCTGACTGGGGCTGGGGTGTCTAGGCAGGGGGCCCATCCCTCAGACCTTCGGGGTGGGGGCGGTGGGTGGTCTTAGCCTTGGGAACGGACAAGGGACCTGGGTCTCAGGTCACCCCAATGCCAGAGGCCACCCACCTCCGTTAGTTGGGAGTTCAGACTCTAATTTGAAAGACTGAATAGAGATCAGCACTTGCCTTGTACATGGGCGACCCGGTTCCATCCCTGATACCCCATATGGTCTCCTGAGCCCTGCCAGGAGTGATCCCAGAGTGCAGAATCAGATGTAGGCCCAGGTGTAGCCCAAACACTAAAAAATGAGACAAGTGAGACAGAGAGGGAAAAAGAGAAAAAGAACTCTCCAGCCTACTCTTCTGAGCAGGTCTCAGAAACCATCCCGGCTACTCAGTCAGGCCCTCTGAAGGCATGAAGTTCTCACGTTGAGCTCCATGGCAGACTTCCGGAGTCCTGACCTCTCTGACAGCAAAAATAAGACTGGGAAGCCCACAAAAACACTGGTGGGTGGGCTGGAGGGAGGGGCTCAGTGTACATTCAGCTGGTGCCCTGGTGAGGACTTGGTGTGGGGGTGAGCTGGGGGGTCTATGGGCGGCAGGAGCAGGCACCAACCATGGTACCGAGAGCTGAAGACAGAGTTGACCACCATAACATTTGAGAAAACAAATATGTTATTCTCATTATTGCTATTTTCAGTTCTGTTTTGTTTAGGGGCCACACCCGGCAATGCTCAGGGCTTCTGGCTTTGTGCTCAGAGATCGCTCCTCATGGTGATCAGGGAAGCATATAGATGCTGGCATCGAACCCGGGTTGGCAGTGTGTAAGGCCAAGTGCCTCCCACCTCTACAACCACCCACGCCCCAGGTCAGGAAGGTGAATTTTTTTTTTTTGGGTCACACCCGGCAATGCTCAGGGGTTGCTCCTGGCTCTGCACTCAGGAATCACTCCTGGCGGTGCTCGGGGACCATATGGGATGCCCGGAATCGAACCCAGGCCGGTACAGGCCGGCCGCGCAAGGCAAACGCCCCTACTCACTGGGCTATCGCTCCGGCCCCAAGAAGGTGAATTTTTTTGTGGGACGCCACCCCCATGTACCATTTCGTGGCTTCTGTGTCCTCATGCTCACATGCAGGGCCAGTAGTTTCCAAAACCCCCGTGTCAGGGTCTGGCTTCAGATTTCTGAACGTGGGGTCAGAGAGACAGTATGTGGTCAACCGGGATCAATCCCCGACCCCCGTGATAGGGTCCCCACGCTCTGCCAGGAGTGATCCCTGAGCACAGGTCCAGTAGTAAGTCCTGAGCACAGCTGGGTGTAACCCCCAAATGAAACGAAACGAAATGAAAAAGGCTCCTGAACGTGAGTCGGGCTCTCATCCGGACCAGAAGTAGGTGAATTTGGTAGTTGGAATCTCCGAGATCCATCTATATCTGCTGTATTTGGAGCGCACAGGAAGGCGCAGCCAGGGGTTGGGCTTCAGAAAGCTGACCCTAGCCTTGGCCACTCCAGTGCCCCTTGGGAAGAGGGTTTATCTCCAGTTTACGGACAAAAACTTGGGACCGGCACGGTGAAGGTAGAGGGGCTCACAGCCCGTCTGCTGGCTTTGGGTTGCGTCTCCCCAGTGCCCCGCCAGCTTTCTCGTGGGGGTCTGTGTTTCACTGTCCAGACCGTCAGCCCAACAGGAAGAAAAGCTGCCGGCCAGCCCTAAACCCAGCGCAGCTCTAGTGAGAGAACCGGGACCCCCGAGGGTGGGGGTGGTGATGCCAGACGGCTGTGGGGCTGTACCTGGAGGCTCCTTGGCAGGGCCCTTCCGGCTGCTTCAGGGCACTCAGGCCTTGAAGACCGTCCTGGGTGCATTGTTGGTCAGCCATAGAAAAACTGGGAGGGGTCCCCCAGTCCGCAGCTGGGGCTCCCTGCAGAGAGGACAGCGTGGGCTAAGGTCCGCCCAGCAGTGAGGTGGGATGATGAGGACATCGCGCGGCTCTGGGTCCCCACCGCTGCTGGAAGAGGTTTTGCTGCCACCTAGTGGACAGGGAGAGCCAGAAGCCTGGCGGGGCTTCTGAGTCCTCTGTCCGCATTGCTGGGGCCAGGAAGCCTTTCCCGCACCCCGAGTCCCGGGGTTCTGGGCCCTACATACCTTACGGACTCAGCAGCAGGCGTAGGGGTGGACCAGGTCCCCCTGTGCATTTCCTGTTCACTCGGGACCCCTGTGGGCGCATGGCAGGCTAACACCAGGTACCCCCAGACACTGTGTTCCTGTGTATTTGAGAGGCCACACTTGGCGGTGCCCAGGGTCATTTCTGGCAGGGCTCAGGGGACTTTATGCAGTGCTGAGGATAGAATCTGGGTGGGCCGCTTGCCAGTCAAGCGCCTCCTTTGCTGTGCTGGGCCTGCAGCCCCCAGACACAGTATCACACGTGTAGGTGTCCTCGGGCTGAGTGTGTGGCTGTGCCCATCGCTGCCCCCTCCCTCCCTGACGGCACATCTGGACTCTGCACTGGGCCGAAGGGCTGCTGCCTGCTCCCCAGGCCTGTGCTCCTGACCCCATGGGCACACAGTAGGCCTCTGGGGACGGTGCAGCTTAGATGCCCCAGAGGCGTCCTGCCTGTCAGCCCTGAATCAAGGTGGCTCCAAGAACTTCACAGGTCTCTTGGCGAGGAACTGGTGGTTGGGGCATTTCCTTCCTTTGGCCCCAGGGCTTTGTAGCAAAACCCTGTGTGAGGGGAAACACCCGCCCCCGCTGCCTGGGGCTGAATGTGCAGGAGCAGCAGCATGGCCTGGCCCTTATCCAGGCTCAGAGATGCAGACGTCCTCCCAGTTCAGGATTCCAGTGGAGCAGGGGCAGGGAGGAGGTGCCTGGGGCAGAGGGGAAGCCGCTGGGCAGGCTTCCGGCTGCATTTCCTGCAGGGATTCTGCTATTGCCGGGGAATTGCTGGGTTCTCTGACCACAGGGGGTGCTCTTGCACCTCGAAACTGCCTGCTGGTGAGCATGAACACATACATGTGTGCTCTACGCAAGCAGCTGGAAACTAGACTGGGGTTCTGCCCAAGCTTGCTGTTCCCTGCCTCCCCCAGCTGCTCTCCAGTGATTTCATTTTCATGGGGTGGTAGTCTGGGGAGCCCTGTTGGGGAGCTGTGTGTTTGTGCGACATGCAGAGGAGCTGGCCCCTGAGAGTGGGGGTTCCGGTGTCTGTCCCTCTCTGGGCCTGAAGGGCCTGGGAATGGCCCCGGAAGTTGTGGAAGTGTGTATTCCTGGGGATGGAGTGCGCCTGCGGATCCTGTCCTCTGGGAACAGGCCCCGGGGCCTCTGCAGCTGGCGGATCCAGCCCAGGACTTGGGAGTTTCCACTTGGGCTGCTCCGGACTCCTCGGGTGCAGCCCTGCCACAGGCATCCCGCCCGGCCCTCTGGAATGTGCCCCTCTGCTGGCTCTCAGCTCACTCAGGTCTCCTGGTGGTGATGTCTTCTGTCTCCCCGCGTGTTCCACACGCCCCCGGGAGCCCAGAAACTGAGCAGGATGGTGGGCAGGGGGAGCTGGGCCCCTCATGCATCGCCTCCTAGGTTTGATCTGCTGGAGCGGACTCCAGCAGGTGGGCTGTGGAATAGGTGGCCGTGGATTCTGCGCCGGTTCATCCCCGGGTTCTCTGGGAGGCCTGAGTAATCTAAGACAATAGACAGCAACTATCTGCCACCCCCAGTCTGGGCTGGACCCCACCTTTACTGGGGGACTCCCAGCAGTGGTCTGTACGAGGAGCTGCAGGGCTCCCGGTGCCTCTGAGACCCCCCGCCCTCTGAGTATGACCAAGGTCCGGGGTACAGGCCTGGAAAGCCGCCTGTGGGCAGGAGTGCGCTGAGTGCCTGGGCCTGGGAGATGGAGGCTTGGGACAACTCAGACCTCCCCTGCGGCTGTCAGAGCCGGGGTTCCAGGGGACTCAGTCATTTCAGTCCCCCGCCCCCACCCCCAGAGGGTGGTGGGGAGGCCCTGCTTTGGGGCTGCCCACTCTGAGCCACTTTGGAGAGAGCCAGGGGCTCACTTCCCACCCAGACTGGGCCTGTGCACAGGACTGTTATTCATGGAGCGTGCGCCTAATGACAGCTCTCAGCTCCAGACCCAGTGCGAGGAGGAGCCCTGGGCTGGAATTTCCAGTTTTCTGACGGCTCCGGGGGCTGCCCCAGCAGGCTGCTCCCCTGCCCCGCCGTTCCCAGCGTTCCAGGCCGGGCTTGCCGCCTCTCTCTGCCCTGGCTGGGCTGGCTCCCAGCCTCTCCAGGTCCGGGCTTGCCGGGGCTGCGCCGTGGAGAAGTCGAGGGACTCGGGGCCCCCACACCAAGCGCCCAGAGGCCCGAGGTCCGTGCGCCCCGGCCCGCCGCGGCCCCGGCCCGGGCCCAGCCCCGCGCCTCGCCATGGGGCCTGGCCTTCGCCCGCGGGCCCTGAGCATGGAGCGGGGCTGGTCGCCCGGGGACAGCTGCAGCCGGGAGCGGCCCGCCGCCTGCCGCCGCGCCCTCAGCGTCTGCGACTCGCTGGACCTGCACGGCGCCCCCGGCGGGCCGCGCCTCTGCCGCGCTGCAGGCCGCCCTGTGCGCCGCCCGCGAGCAGCCGGCGCGGCCGCGGAGCGTGTGCTCGGGGGCCCCGGCCCCGCCGCCCGCCGCTCGCCGTCTGCTACTCGGCCTGCTGCGCCGCCGGAGCCCCGCTGCTGGGCGCCCATCGGAGCCCGCGGCCCCGGGCCTCTCCGGTTCGCCTGCGCCCAGTCTCGCGCCCAGCCCCGCGCCCAGCCCCCGCGCCGACCCGCCGCAGCCGGCCGTGGGGGTCGTCGGCACCGCGGCCGCGGCCCACCAGTATGACGTTCCTGGAGGTGAACCGCCTGGAGCTGGCGGCCGACGCGGAGGCGGCGGCGGGCCTGGGCCGCGCGGGCAGCGCCGGCTTCCTGCGGGGCGCGTCGCTGTGGAGCAGCCAGCGCTGGCAGGTGCTGCGCGCTCGCGGCGGTCCCGGGCCCCGGCGCGGCTTCTCGGCGCTGCGCAAGAGCTTCAGCTTCCGCCTGCGCCGTGGCCAGGAGATCCGTCGCGCCGAGTCTGGGCTGCTGCCCCGCGCGCGCACCCGCAGCGACGGCGACGCCAGCTCCCTGGGCACCTTCCCCAGCCGCCGCGACCTGCTGCTGGGCGCCGCCGACGGCCCGTGCCGCACCCCCGAGCCCGGCCGCCCGCGCGCCGCTGGCCTCTGGAAGCTGCTCACCAGCCGCTTCCGTCGGAGGGAGCCCCGCACCCCCGGCGCCCTCCGAGCCGCTGTGGAGCCGCCGCGCCGCCGCGGCCCCCGGGTTCCCTGGGCGCGCCCGGCGGTAAGCGGGGAGCCCCGTCGAGGGGCCGCGGGAGGGCGCCCCCTGCTGGGGACAGCGGGGGTGTGTCTGGGGGCTCACCGCGGTGGCCGAGGCCCCCTCCTCCCGGAGTGGGTGGAGCACGAGGCGTGCTCGGGAGTGCCCCGCCTCAACGCGCCCCTGTGCCAGTGGCCCGCGCGGGACCCTGACCCAACCTTAGGAGCAGCCTGGCCAGAGAGGTTGGCCTAGGCCAGGGGACCCACGAGAGCTCTGTCCTGGGGTAGGGACCAGCCAGGTGGGAGTGAGTGCCCTGGTATTGATTGTGGCCTGGAGAGGGGCAGCCGGGAAGGAAAAGGGGTTGAGGCGTGCCCTCCCCAGCAGGCTCCGCCCCCTCTTCTCTGGCCGGAATGTGGTGGGTGGCCCCACCCAGCCATGGGGAGCTGTCTTGACTTGCGGCAGAACTGCTGCTTGCCAGGTGCCTTGCCTGGTGTGGGTCGGGGCTGGACCTGCCGGAGCCAGCCTGGGTCGGGGCTGGCGTCTGGGGCCCCAGGGGCATCTGCTAGGTGTGGTCTTCTAGGAGCTCGTCCCTTGCTGGAGAAGGTACCCCCATGCAGGCAGGGGCCTGCTCCCCCGCACCCCCCTCCCCTGCTGGTGTTCGTTTTTCTTGGAGGAAACGTGCACCCTTCCTCCCTCCCATAGGGTCCCATGGGTGCTGTGCCTTCCACAGACCAGCCCGAGCCAGCAGCTGTAACCTCTTCCCGCCTCATGCACAACTTTTCTCTCTCTACAGACTCCTTTGTGAATAGCCAGGAGTGGGACGCTCAGCCGCCGGTGCCAGAGCTCAAAGTGGTAAGTGATGCACTGAGGTCCTGTGGTGACCTGGGCACTCTGCTCTCTGCCCCTCCCCTCCCCGCCCCCTCCCTCTGCAAGCCTGGCCCCTCCTGTCCTCTGACCTACTCGCCTTCTCCAACAGGGCATTGTAGGAAACCTGTCCAGCGGGAAGTCCGCTCTGGTGCACCGCTATCTGACTGGGACGTATGTCCAGGAGGAGTCCCCTGAAGGTGAGTGCCTGGGCTGAGGCTGGTGGGGGCATCCATCCCCCTCAGCCTCCAGCACTATGCTTGGGGGCGTGGTTTGGGTGTGACTGGCATGGCTGGGGATTGGCTAGGTGCGCTGGGGCGTGACTTGGCTGTGACTAGGTCTGGCTGGGGATTGGTCAGCTATGTGGGGCGTGACTTGGCTATGACTAGGTCTGGCTGGGGATTGGTCAGCTATGTGGGGCGTGACTTGGCTATGACTAGGTCTGGCTGAGGATTGGTCAGCTATGTGGGGCGTGACTTGGCTATGACTAGGTCTGGCTGGGGATTGGTCAGCTATGGTGGGGTGTGACTAGGTATGGCTGGGGATTGGCTAGGTGCGCTGGGGCGTGACTTGGCTGTGACTAGGTGTGGCTGGAGGTTGGCCAGCTATGGTGGGGCGTGGCTTGGGTGTGACTAGGTATGGTTGGGGCTTGGCTAGCTGTGGTGGAGGGGCTTGTTTCGGTGTGAATGAGTGTGGCTGAGGATTGTCTGGCTGTGGTCAGGGTGTGGTTTGGGTGTGAATGGATGTAGTTAAGAGTGCAGTTTGGGGATGGTTGGGTGTGGTTGGGGTGAGGTTTGTATGGCTGGTGTGGTTTGACTGTGTTGGTGTGATGGGTGTGACTTGGTTGAGGCTGGTTGTGGTTGGGTGTGGCTTAGCTGTGACTGGGTGTAATGGGTGTGAGCCTGGGTTAATGGGCGTGGCTTGGGTGAGCCTTTTTATGGGAGTGGCTTGGGTGAACCTGTGTTGATAGGCGTGGCTTGGCTGAGCCTGGGTTGGTGGGCGTGGCTTGGTTCAGACTGGGCGCGGTTGGGTCCTGGCTAAAGTGGATTTCTCACCTGTCCTGATTGCGTTCATTTCAGGCGGCCGGTTTAAGAAGGAGATTGTGGTGGATGGCCAGAGCTACCTGCTGCTAATCCGAGATGAAGGCGGCCCCCTGAGCTCCAGGTGATGTCCCCCGCCCTGCTGTGGACCCCCTTTTCAGATCTCCGGGTGGGGCGCTCCAGAGACCAGGTTAGGGTGGTAATGTTGCCTGTTGCTTCTAGTTTGCCGCCTGGGTGGATGCGGTGGTGTTTGTATTCAGCCTGGAGGATGAGATCAGCTTTCAGACCGTGTACAACTATTTCCTGCGACTCTGTAGCTTCAGGAATGCCAGCGAGGTGCCCATGGTGCTGGTGGGCACACAGGGTGAGCAGCTGTGGGGGAGGTTGGTCAGCAGAAATGTGGACAGACATGTCTTCCCCACCCATGGGGGGCTCTGGCCGTGGCTTCTGAGTTGAGCATGCAACGGCTCGCTCATTTCTGTGCGGTAGCAGAGCTGCTGATGAGCACAGGTGCCCGGTCGCCGAGCTCCCCTTCTCCCTTGGCCCCTCAACCCTGTGGCTCTGCAGACGGGGTGACTCCCTTCCCTCCTCCCGCAGACGCCATCAGCGCTGCCAATCCCAGGGTCATTGATGACAGCAGGGCGCGCAAGCTGTCCACTGACCTGAAGCGCTGCACCTACTACGAGACATGCGCCACCTATGGGCTCAATGTGGAGCGCGTCTTCCAGGACGGTAACTCGGGGTGGGCGTGGGGGCCGGGAGGGGCCCAGCACCAGGCCCCCTGGCCAGCAGGCTCAGGGGTGGGGGGCACTCAGCTGGGCAGGTTCCGCCCGCCTCCCTCGAGGTGTCATTCACTTTGCTGTCCCCTACAGTGGCACAGAAGGTGGTGGCCTTGCGGAAGAAACAGCAGCTGGCCATTGGGCCCTGCAAGTCACTGCCCAACTCCCCGAGCCACTCGGCTGTGTCTGCCGCCTCCATTCCGGCCGTGCACATAAACCAGGTGCGGAGCCCCACTGCTCCTGTGGGTGGGTCCTGCTCGGAGCCCAGGGCTGACGGATGGTGACCAGCACTGGCGCACAGGCCCCCCCTCCTCTGTTTGCACACAAGGCAGTGTGTCCCCCAGATGAGTGAACTTGGGGACTGAGCAGGTCTGGCCAATGTTCTGCCAGGCACCCTGACAAAAACCTGCCCTTGGCACCAATCCAGTCCTGCCCTGCACACGCCTGTTTCACCCATCTCCAGGGCCATCGCAGGCATGCTCAGTGCTTAGCGCTTGATGCTCAGACCTCTGTTCAGTGCTTGATTTGATGCTCAGTGCTCAGTGCTTGATGCTCAGTGCTTGATGCTCAGTAATCAGTGCTGGATACTAGGTGGTGGGGAGCCCAGAGTCGTCCTGACATCTTGCCAAGGGTTCTGCCTACCCTGGCCCTCCCAGGCTTGCACCTTGCTTTCTGTGGCAGTCTGCTGCTTTCATAGAGACCACTTCGCTCCCGAGGCGCCTCCATCCCCTTTAGGTCATTCTGTATGCAAAAGGGGGTGCCAGCTCTGTCTGGACCACCTGAGGGCCTGAGTGACCCTGCTTGCAGGTGTGGCTCTGGGGCAGGTGCAGATCAGGGAGTGAGTGGCCAGGGTAGTTAGTGGCCAGGGGAAGTTTGGGTGTGGACAGTGAAACTGAGCAGTAAGGACATGGGCGATGAGTGGCCGGGCAGTTAGGATGTGGGCAGTGAGTGGCCGGGGCACTTAGGATGTGGGCAGTGAGTGGCCGGGGCACTTAGGATGTGGGCAGTGAGTGGCCGGGGGCACTTAGGATGTGGGCAGTGAGTGGCCGGGGCACTTAGGATGTGGGCAGTGAGTGGCGGGGCACTTAGGATGTGGGCAGTGAGTGGCCGGGGCACTTAGGATGTGGGCAGTGAGTGGCGGGGCACTTAGGATGTGGGCAGTGAGTGGCGGGGCAGTTAGGATGTGGGCAGTGAGTGGCCGGGGGCACTTAGGATGTGGGCAGTGAGTGGCCGGGGGCACTTAGGATGTGGGCAGTGAGTGGCGGGGCACTTAGGATGTGGGCAGTGAGTGGCGGGGCAGTTAGGATGTGGGCAGTGAGTGGCCGGGGCACTTAGGATGTGGGCAGTGAGTGGCAGGGGCAGTGAGTGGCCAGGGGCAGTTAGGATGTGGGCAGTGAGTGGCCAGGGCACTAGGATGTGGGCAGTGAGTGGCGGGGCAGTTAGGATGTGGGCAGTGAGTGGCCGGGGCACTTAGGATGTGGGCAGTGAGTGGCCGGGGGCACTTAGGATGTGGGCAGTGAGTGGCCAGGCCCAATTAGAATATGGACAGTGAGTGGCCGGGGGCAGTTAGGATGTGGGCAGTGTGTGGTGGGACAGTAGGATGTGGGCAGAGTGCAGGGCAGTTAGTTGGGCTGGTGCCGGGGTAGTTTGGATGTGGGCAGTGAGGGTGGCCTGAGGCAGTTCGGGAGTGGACAGTGAGTGGCCTGGGGCAGTTAGGATGAGGGCAGTGAGTGATCAGGGCAGTTAGGAGAGTGGGCAGTGAGTGACCGGGGCAGTTAGGACATGGACAGTGAGTGGATGGGGAGTTAGGAAGCGTGCAGAGTGGCCAGGGCAGTTAGGGAGTGGGCAGTGAGTGGCCAGGGGCAGTGCAGACACAGGCCGATTGTCTTGTCTTCAGACTGCCGTCCTCTCTCCCTCCCCGGACCACGGCTCCTCCCCCACCTGCCCCCTCCGCCTCGCTTCTGTGCCTTGGGGACATTTGGGGAGGTCCGAGTGCCAGGCCCATCCATGGGCCAAGACACCCCTTGCCCAGCCCTGCCTCCGGCCTGTTGGACACAGGGTGACAGTCCCATGCAAGCACAGTGCCCGGACTCTGCCCTGGCCGCCCTCAGCTGCGTCTCTGTCCTAGGCCACCAACGGCGGCGGGGGCGCCTTCAGCGACTACTCGTCGTCTGTGCCGTCCACGCCGAGCATCGGGCAGCGGGAGGTGCGCATCGAGGACCATCGCGGCCTCCTCCACCCCCACCCCCACGCGCAAACAGTCCAAGCGTCGCCCCAACATCTTCACGGTACGAGCCCGGCAGGCCGAGGGGCGCCGCGGCCCCCCAGCTCCCGAGGCCCCCACACCCCAGCATGTAGGCTCCTCTGCTGAGCCCACCACACACTGCCCCTCCCTGCTGGTGCTCAGAGCATCCAGGGACCCCCCACCCCCGGGGTCCGTGGAGGGGTACAGAACCCCCGGCCCCTGTTCCTGCACTGCGATGGCTGCAGGGACGTCTGTGTGGCGCTGCCGGAACCTGGGCCTCGCCTGCCCTCCGTCCCTTCAGGCCTGCAACCCCTGGCGGGTGGCCTGGACTCACCCAGTCTGCCCCTGGCTTCCGTGCCCTGGCTGGGCCCCCATCCCCTGCACGCCTCGTGCCCGGGACCCTCCCCTCTGGGCTCTTAGTTCCCTGAGCCCGCTGTGCCTGACACGCAGCGTCCCCCCCCCGACTCTCCCCTCCAGCTGGGACCTGGCTGGACCCTCCCGGAGTCTTGGGTCAGACACAGGTGGGTGCGCGGCCCGTGTGGACTCACAGGAGATCGCCCCGTCTCTCCGCCTCACCCCATGCGCTCTTTCTGAGCGTCAGGGCTGGGCGCCGGCCCCACGCGTGGGCGGCCAGGCCCTGGGGAGCCCGCCCTTCTGCCCCTTGGCCACTCGCAGGCCTGCCTGCCCGGCCTCCGCCCTGCCCAGCTCCCGCCCGGCCTGCCTGCCTCGTGCTCTGCTGCCCGCGCCCTCCCTGGCTCATAGCTGCTGCCGCCCTGACCCTCTGTGCCACCCCCG
Source organism: Cryptotis parvus (assembly GCA_021461705.1). Taxonomy (NCBI): domain Eukaryota; kingdom Metazoa; phylum Chordata; class Mammalia; order Eulipotyphla; family Soricidae; genus Cryptotis; species Cryptotis parvus. The sequence continues at coordinate 31,505 of JAJIBD010008607.1, read as the reverse complement.
CCCCTGGCTGCCTGCTTGCACCCCTGCTGTGCTCTTGGGCCGCTGCCCTGCTCGCCACCTCCGTTCGTCCCCCTGCACCCTCGGCCATTGTCACCTGCCTTCCCTCTGCCGGTCCTGGGCTGCCCGGGCAGCTCTTGCGGACGCTACTCCTGGCCTGTGCCACCCCCGGTCTCCCCGTTGCTCCCCGCTGGCTGTGCTCCCCACCGTATCCTCGCTGCGCACGGCCGAGCTTGGGCCCCCGCCCTCCATCTGCACCATGGTGGCCTGAGTTTTCCTTTTCGTTGTTTCCATGGTGACCTCACTTGCGCCACTGTCCCCTGAAGGGGCCTCCAGACTGGGGCCCTCTGTCGGGGTGCATCTCGGGACCTCCCCTCTCATCATCACTGCCGGGCCACCTCTCCCGCCATCGCCCACCCCGGCAGAGCCACGCCTGCTACGTGGTTGGTGCCGTGGCCTCCCCACGGGCCCTGCCTGTCCCCCATTACTCCATGCACTCCTTGTGTTCCCGCTCTTGCCCGGTTCCCATCCGTGGGGGCGCCCCTTGCCTCGGGGCACCCCTGGTTGGGGGAGTGGGTGGAGGGCTCTGGGCTCGCCAGCTTAGCCAAGGTGGGCTCAGTCCCACTTTCCCTGATCAGTTCTTTGGTCTGGGGACCCGGTGCGGTGACCCCGTTGCCTCCTTCCTGCCTGGGCCTGCCGGGCAGGTGCTGATGGTGGGACTGTGGGCAGGAGCCCCTCGCCAGGGGTCTTCCTGTGGCTCTGGTTGGGCCCCCGCTGTGGTGACCGGCCATTGTCCCCTCCCCTGTGCTCCTGGTGGCCTGGGAGAGAGCGGGTGTGGGGTCCGGGCTGCCGAAAGTGGTGAACAGCACCCGCTGAGACCGACACTCAGCACCGTCCTGCTCCTCGTCCTCCCCTCCATGTCCTCCTCCTGCTCCTCTTCATCCTGCTCAGCCTCTCCCCAGGCGCCTGTGTCTCTGCCCCTCACGCTGCTAACCGACTCGGGCGGGGCTTGAGTATAACTTGCCAAAATCTTTATTCTTTCGATATTTGCAGATATGTGCCACTGTTTCCAACTTTTCATCAACAAAAAGGCCTTTCCAACTCCTTCCAAATTAGAAGACCAGTTGGTGACACAGCACCTCTGGATACTGTCCCCTGTGCAGTGGAGGCGGCCGGGCGCTGGGACTGCTCTCAGATGAGACGCGCCACGAGCTCCCGCGCCAGACGCCCACAGGAACCTTTGTAACTAACCCCACCCCCAGGGAAGGCTAGGAGTGCTGGAGCCGGCGGCGGGGGCGGCCGGGGACGCCCGGCTGGACGCTGCTGCGCCAGGCTCGCTGCATGGAGAAGACAGGGGCCCGGCGCCCGCCCGCGCCCCGCGCAGCGCGACGAGGCCCAGAGGGGCGGGCGCCCGAGCACCCGGGAGCTTTCCCGCCCCCTTGCTCTGCTCCTTCCTGCATGGACTTCTGCGTTCCTGCTCCGCTCCGGACGCCGCAGCCTCGCCGCGCGCTGGCGCTTGCCTTTCCCCCCTCCCCTCTCTTTGGCCCCGTTTCCCTAGGATCCGCGTTCGGAGCCTGGCCGGGGTGCCGGGTCTCTTTGGGCCTCTCTCCTCTCTCTCTCCATCCACTGTGCCCCTCGGGCCACGCCGCTGCCCGCGCACTTCCGGACTTGGCTCCCCCGCCCCAGCCCCCAGGCCTCTGCCCCCTCTCCGGCCTCTCCTGGCCCGCCCTCTTAGGCCCCGCCCCTGGGCTGCGCCTCCGCGCCGGTTTCTCGTGTCCGTGTCTTCTGTAAGGGGCGGGCGCGGCTCAGTGCCCCGTGCTGCTCTGTATGGTGCCGTGTGTAAGAATAAACCCGTTGGAATACTCCGTGGTCTCCGTTCCTTCCCGGTCCCGCCGCCCCGGCCCTGGCCCTGCCCACCGCTAGGGCCTGCCTGGAGGAGGGAGGCGGGAGGGCGGCAGGCCCGCTGGGAAGCTGCGTCCGCCCGCTGGGAGCCTCTCTAATGTGCTTCCTCTTTTCTCTTGCAGTCTCGCAAGGGGGCTGACCTGGAGCGGAGAAGAAGGCGCCGAGGGCAAGGTGGACAGCATCGGCAGTGGACGGGCCATCCCCATCAAGCAGGTCAGCCTTTCGCTGCTGCGCAGGAGATCGCGGTAGTCGGAGTCAGCCCAGGGTTCGCTGCATGCTGACTGGTTTCAGTGGCGAGGGAACCTGGTGTCCGGGCCACGCAGGCCAGCTGAGCTGGGACCCGCCAGAGAACCTCCGGGTTTTCTGTCCTGGTTTCCCCCACGTCTTCAGGGCCGCCAGTACCTGCTTATCACCACCGGGTGGCAGCAGAGAGCTGCAGCCGCGGCACTTCTATGAGCGATTGCCCACCAGGGCCGGCGCTCAGGGAGCCCCTCCCGCCTCTGCGTCCTTAGACAAGGGATCACAGAGAAGAGAGTTCCGGGATGTGTGGGGGGCTGGAGCTGACATGCCTGGGGCCCAAGGTGTCCTTGGGGGGGAGCAGTGGCCTGTGGGCTGTACCGCGGAGGAAACTGGTCGGCCAGGATTGAGTGTGTCTGCCCAGGGTGGGAGTGCTGGGCTGTAGAGGTGGGGCTCATGTTGTTTTGTTTTGGGGGTCCACAGCTGGGGGGTGCCAAGTTCGCTCCTGGCTCTGTTTGGGGACTGGTGGTAGGTAGCTGGGGATTGAACCCAGGCCTGCCGTGGGGAAGACAAGCGCCCTCCCCACTGTGCCAACTTGAGGGTCCCAGAGGGGCGTTCATTATTATTATTGTTATTTTTGTTGTTATTGTTATTAATTATTATTCTGGCAGAGCCTGGCAAGCTACCCGTGTTGTATTTGATATGCCAAAAACTGGTAACAATTATAGACCTCATTCCCATGACCTGATGGAATGGTTTGAGGCTCTTTATGTTCCTGGAGTGAGCAGATGCCCTTTGGCTACCCTAGCATGAGACAGGACAGAAGATGTTGCTGGTGCCCGCTCGAGCAAATCAATGATGAACGGGAAGACAAGTGACAAGTTATTTTTATTATTATAAAAATAATAAAGGCGAGAGGGCGGGCGATAGCCCAGCGGGTAGGCGTTTGCCTTGCACGCTGCCTGCCCATGCCGGTCCGGTTCAATCCCGGCACCCCATATGGTCCCCGAGCACCGCCAGGAGTAATTCCTGAGTGCAGAGCCAGGAGTAACCCCCTGAGCATCGCCGGGTGTGACCCAAAAAAAAAAAAAAAAAAATAAGGCGAGGCACCGGGAGAGATGGCAGGTTCTAGCCCTGACCTGCCACACCAGCAGAGCCTCGCAACAAGCCAGACGACCCCCCCCACTCCATGAGGGCCGCCATTTTCCACTTCTGAACCTCCCTCTCATTAGAACTCCATCCAGCAGATGAGCCTATCACAGCCGCCGCTGCGCGGGTTCATCAATAAATGCTGTATTTAGAGGTGACTACAAGAGTATGCCACCCGCACGGCAGAGCCTGGCAAGCTGCCCGTGTCGTGATTTGATATGCCAAATACCAGTAATAATTATGTTAGGTCATTCCCATGACCTAATATAATGGTTTAATGGTTTGAGGCTCTTTATGTTCCTGGAGCAAGCAGATGCCCTTGGGCTCTACTAGCATGAGACAGGACATATGGAGATGTTACTGGAGCCCCCTCGAGCAAATTGATGATGAACGGAAGATAGTGATGTTGATAGTGATTGATTTTTTTTTTTTTTTTTTTTGCTTTTTGGGTCACACCCGGCAATGCTCAGGGGTTACTCCTGGCTCTGCACTCAGGAATCACTCCTGGCAGTGCTCGGGGACCATATGGGACGTCGGGGATCGAACCCGGGCCGGCACAGGCCGGCCACGCAAACGCCTTACCCGCTGGGCTATCGCTCCGGCTCCAATAGTGATTGATTTTTTCCCCTCTTGGTTTGGGGGCCACACGGGTATTACTCAGGGCTTACTCCTGGTGGGCATGGCTGGGGCATGGCGTGGGTGCAGGGGATCGAACTCGATCAGCCCTCCCCGCTGTGCTGCCACGTAGTCCCGAAGGTGCATTTCGAAGGTGGGCAGTAGGGGGTACTGCTGCCCGCTATCCCCTGCAGGGCCTCTCCTGTTGGGCCAGTCTCCTGCCCCTGTGTGTGTGTGTGTGTGGGGTCTGTCCCGCTCAGACCTGTTGATGGGCCCACCGTGATGGAGCAGGTGCTTTCTGGGAGGGCCTTCCAGGGGGCCTTGAGCGCCTGCCCCTCCCCGCCTGGGTGGGAGTGGCTTGGACAAGAACCCCCATATGGAGCAGAGCTGTGGGGTGGGGGGAAGTGTGACAGCCCCTGTCCCCAGCAGGTCCCCTGGCCGAGGCATTGTGGGCGCCCAGTGCTTGCCCACCCCGTGCCTGCCGTCCTGTCCTGCCCTCCGCCTCCTCCTCCCCCTGCCCCTGCTGAGAATGGAGATTGCATTTCAGTTGCCATTTGCATTCCCAATCAATCCGACTCGGCACTAAGCCGGCTGGCGGCGCTGGGAGGGGAGGCGGCGCGCGGAACGGTCCTCTGGGGGCTGTCGCCCCGCGCGGCTCCCATTCCGCCCAGATTGCTTCCTGCTTCCCCTGCCCGCCGCCTGCCGGACCCCCGGAGCTCCTCCTTGGAAGGGAGCAGGGAGGCACAGGGCGGGCAGGCCTGAGTCCCTGCTCTGCTTTCTGGGGACACAGCTTGCAGGGGGAGCGGTGGGCAGAGCATGGGGAGTCCGGTGTGCTGCCCCACCTCTGACCCTGGCTCAGCTCTGGCCCCGTGTAACGACTTCTTGGCAGTTGGCGCAGGGGGCGGCACCGGCTTCAAGCAGGAGGCAGGACTCGGGCCTTGGGACGCAGCCGGCCACCCCAGCAGCTGTAGCAGTTCCAGAGAGTCACCAAGGCTCCTTGATGGGCTTTCTGGAACGTTCCAAGCCCCTGGTGTCTAGGGAAGGTCCCTCCACATCTTCAGAAGCTCTGGGTGAGGATAGAGTGTCTCGTTGACGGGGTGGGGGGGCTACTGCACCCCCGGGTCCAAAAGCTGTCAGGCCCCCCTCCGGGGCACCTGTCTGGGGGCTGCTGAGGCCAGCAGGCGAGCAGCCTGAAGTAGGGGTGCAGGGGGGTGGGCGTGATGACACGTAGCCCCCACTGCTCCTCTCAGCCTTGCGGGGACCCTGCCGGAGGGCTCCAGGCAGGAGGGACCTGGTGTGTGACCTGGTGGGCCGCCGCCCACAGCAGTGCCGCGTGTGTGGAGGGGCCCAGCCTGGAGGCCCCTGTGTGGGGCCGGGTCTGGCAGGAAGTCTGTGCAGTTTTGTCCCTGGGGCTTAGTCTTCTGTTGGGAAGAGCTGGGGAGACGGAGCACGCCCCAGGACCCCCCTCCAGCTGCCTCCACCCTGTCACTGCTCCCTCAGGCTGGGGCCTCAGTTCCCGAAAGCAGGAAAACCCACTTAGTACCGCCTCCCTGGGCCTTCTCCGCTTGTTCTGGGCCGCGCCTGGCAGTGTTCAGAGCTGGCTCCTGGCTGCGCACTCGGGGCCACTCCTGGCGCTGCTCAGAGGCATGCTCAGAGGGGCATGTGGGATGCCAGGGATCGAACCCTGTTCGCTGCGCGTAAGGCACGTTCTGTGCACAGTCTCTCCAGCCTTGACCCCACGGAGTTTGGGGGTGTTTCCTCTCCCTGTTAGCGCCACTTCTGGCTCCTGGCCCCACTTCTGAGGAGGGGCCGTGGTTTCCCGCTGCTGCCCCTCACCTGCTCTGCTCTCTGGCTGCAGCCCACTGAGCGTGGTAGGTGGGGATTCTCCTGGCTTCCTGCCCCCTCCCCACGGGTCAGCATGTGCCGGCACTCCCCAGCCACGACGTCCGGTTCTGGTGGGCAGGTCACGAAGGACATCTTGCCCAGTGGCTCTGGATTACCGTGGCCTGCTCTGGGACACTGAGGTATCTTGAGTTGGTGGGGCTATGGGGTTGAGCATGTGACAGGTCCCCAAAGCCCCGAGCCCGTGCTGTCCCGGTCACAGGAGGTGACCCTGTGTCCCACGGTGCCCCATCTCAGGAGGTAGCCCCAGGCGGCTCTCTAGGCCTCGCCAGTGAGCAGGTTGGTGGCCCCTGGCTTGGGACAGGCTCCTGGCACTGAGCCTCTGTGTCTCCTCAGGGCGTCCTGCTGAAGCGCGGCAAGTCCCTGAACAAGGAGTGGAAGAAGAAATACGTCACCCTGTGTGGCAACGGGCTGCTCACCTACCACCCCAGCCTGCACGTGAGTCCCGGGCCCGGGCTGACTGGGACTCGCCCTGCTCCCTGTATCCGCCATTCTTGGCAGAGCCGGTTGCTTACGGGATTGCTGGAGTTGGGGTGCCGGTGGGTCGGCCGGGAGCCTGGGTGGCAGGAGTGGGGTGCAGGCACCTGCACTCTGGAAGGTGGGTCCTGGGGGTAGGGAAGGGCGGGTGCAGGGGCCTCGGCGGCAGCCCCCATCCCTCCCTGCGTGGCTCCAGACAGCTGTCACCGACATCCGTCTCTGTCACCTCCCCACTGCGGGGCTAATGGCTTCCCGCACCGCCCCTCAAGCACAGCACGTGGCCTGGGGTCCTCCTGGGGTCCCGCTGCCACCAAACCTGCGAAGGTGTCGGCACCACCCCAACCCCCCACCCCGCCATGGGTCCTGCCAGAGGCTGGTGTGGCCTGGGTGGGAGCCATGCTGTGTTGAGGTACCTGCAAAATCAATTCCCTCCTGTTCCCAGGGCGCTGACCCTTCCCAGTCCTAGGAACCCTCAGAGCCCTCTTCTCGGTGGGCCGAGCTGGTGCTAGACGGGGGTCAAAGGGCGGGCAGAAGGGGCTGCACGGGGCTCACGGGGATCCATGGAGCCGGGCCCGCTGTACAGCCTGGACCTTCCTGTGCAGCAGTGGGTCAGGGCCAGGCATGGGGAGGGTGCTGAGTGCTGTTGGGGTGCAGGCCGGAGGGGCAGGCCTGAGGACAGGCTTGTTGGGGTGCAGTGGTGGCAGCGTGGTCACCTGTAGCTGAGTTGCAGGGGTCAGCACCAGGGGCAGGGCGGTGCAGCTGACTGCCAGTGGAGGGGCGCTGGCCAGCTGGGGGGGGTCTGAGCTCGTGGGGCACCTTCCTGCAGGCCATGAGTTGATCAGGCTGGCCAGGCAGCGCTTGGGGCTCTCAGGAGGTGGGAGATGGGCAAAGGCAGGGCCCTTAGAGATCTGGAATCTGCTTCCAAAGGGGTGTGAATGCAGCCGAGAGCCAGCCCCAGACTGTGGAAGGAGCAGACCCGCCCGCCTCCTTCCTTTGCCACCCGGGTCCCACAGGCTTGGCAGGGGCATGGACGTGGGGGCCAGCCTCCCATGTTGCCGTCGGGTCCTCACGGCCGCCACCCAGTGGCTGGGCAGAGGGAGGCGGGACCTTGCCTGGGTTGGCTCTTCCCGGCTGCGCTGGGCTGCTGGGCCCGGCCTCCTCTCGTACACCCCGACCCTCGTCCCGCCTCGCCTGGCCCAAGAGAGCCCGCCCCAGCCTCCCCCGTTCTGCAGCCAGCGGAGCCATTCACACAATCACCTTCTGTTAATTCTATCTGCAACATCAATTAAATTGTTTGTAGAAACTAATTGAATGTGGCTTAATCACACATCTTAATAGCTTTCACGCTCTGAACTCGTTGTTAATTCCAGTAATAAAACGAGATGAGAACGCTGGCTGGGTAATTAGCGAGGAGGCTGGGGAAGAAATTGCTGTTTGATGGCGGGTAATAAAGGCAGCGCGGTGACCGCTCTCCTGAGCGCCTCCGCCACGCGCGCCCGTTCTGCTGACGACGAGGGAACGCTGTTGCTCCTGCCACGGCCTCGGAACGCGCCGCCGCCCAGGCCCGGCTCCCTCGCAGCCAGGCAAGCCCCGACCCCGGAGCAGGCACTGGGCCACTCTCTGCACTGGGATTGGGCTCCGTGGGCCCCCAGCACGCCCCTCCTGTGGACGGCCGCTTGCCCCGCCCCTGGCCCTGCCCGGGCTGTGGTGGCCTGGAAAGTGTGGTGACCTCCTTGTGAACTAGAGCGGCTGGTCAGCTCCCTTCCCTGGGGCGGCCTGCAGCCGTGCTTCCGGCCTGGCCAGCAGCAGGTGGTCAGCTGTGAATGACATGTCCAGACGAGGGCGGCCAGTGCTCTCACTGCATGCTGAGCTGGAGGTGGGACTTGGGGTGCTGTTGGCCAGTGGTGCTGGTCTGAGACAGGCTCCTGGGTGCTCCTTGACTCCAACTGTGGGGCGCCTAGTGCTGTGCTGGGATCGTGGAGGCTGTTCTGGCGTAGCTGCCGGGGGTTAGCGCATACACTTGGGCTGTGGGAAAGGGGCGCCCGTGGTCACTTCTGGAGGATGGTCGGGGCTGCTCTGCCTGTGTCTTGGTGTCCCCCGTCTCCTGCCTTCATGCTGCAGGGACACTCGCGGTGGAGGTGCAGGGGAGCCTCTGCCATGGGGTACGCTGTGGGGGTGCTCCTCCTCACTTCCAGGGCAAAAGCTGGCAGGCGTCCTGGCCTCTGTCTTCCAGGGTGCTGGAGATGGGAGCTGAGCTCATGATGGGCACCCCAAGTGGGCGCCGGCCACGTCTCAGCCGGGACACTGGTCAGGGTTCTGCCGTGCTAGGCAGATGGGCAGCACTGCTTGCATGGGGGCCCTGGGGGGGGCTCCGACCTCCTGGAGTTCCCATGAGGTGGGGTGAGGGACACAGCCCCTGCCCTGAGCTGAGAAGGTTGTGTGGGGACGGGGGCCGCGAGTGGGGTGCCCGACCCACAGCCTCTAGCCACATACAGCTGGACGCAGTGAAGGCCTTTGGCTACAGTGGTGCCAGATGCCTAAGCTGGGCACAACTATGCCCCCTTGACTTGGAGCTGGCACAGATGACCCAGCCCTCACCCTGGAGCACCCTCAGCCTCTCCTGTGGCCAGGGCCTCGCTCGCCAGGTTCTATCCTGCCCGGCTTTGGCCAGGCCCTGAGCCCTGCCTGCTCCTGGGTGCTGTGGTATGCGTGGGTGCAGCCCTGGCCATACTCGAAGCTGAGGCATCCGTCTGTCTGTCCACTCTAGGACTACATGCAGAACATCCACGGCAAAGAGATCGACCTCGTGCGGACCACGGTCAAGGTCCCTGGGAAGCGCTTGCCCCGCGCCACCCCAGCCACCGCCCCGGGCACCAGCCCCCGTGCCAATGGGCTGGCCCTGGAACGTAGTGCCACGCAGCTGGGCGCAGGCACAGGTGAGGAGCTGGGTGGAGAGGGGGAAAGGCGGGACTGGGCCGAGGGAGAGAGCCGTGTGCGGAGCTGCGACATCACCTCACAGTTGCTCCTGGTGGCGGGTCCAGCGTCTTGGCACATGGAGGTGGGCCGGGCAGGTGGAAGTTTGTCTGGGCCGCGACAGGGCCGCAGGTTTGTGTTGGGTGAGCAGAGTCAGGACGGGGGGGCGGTGTCTTTGCTCCCAGAGAAGGGGCCCGGGCCTAGCAGCTCACTGGGAAGAACAGGAGGTTCTGGGGCCCCGGCCTCCCTTGCAGCTGTTGGTACCCCTCTGCAATCAGGGCCTGGCCCTTCCTTCCACCAGCCCCCCACCTCTTTGTGCCTCCTGTTGTCCAGACACCTGGACTTGTGTAGGGCCACACCAGGTGCTGGGAGCGGGCGTCCCTTCGTGCTGGGGATCAAGGTCTGACGTCCAAGTCAGGTGTGGGACGCTGGCAGCTGTTCTTTTTTTTTTTTTTTTGCTTTTTGGGTCACACCCGGCAATGCTCAGGGGTTACTCCTGGCTCTGCGCTCAGGAATTACTCCTGGCGGTGCTCGGGGACCACATGGGATGCCGGGGATCGAACCCGGCCGGAACAGGCCGGCCACGTGCAAGGCAAACGCCCTACCCGCTGGGCTATCACTCCGCCCATGGCAGCTGTTCTGAGATTTGGCCCCGACCCTGAGCCCCACCTGCTTCTGGGTGCCTGTTAGAGGCTGCTGGGCTGCTCTGAGGGTGTGGGCTTGGCGGCCGGGCCCTGAGAAGTTAGGCTTCCTGCCCCTGGCCATACCAGCTCTGCCCTGTCCCCCACGGCTTGGAGTACTGAGTGGCCAGGAGGGTGCTAGGAGTAGCACGGGGGGCAAGAATCTAGTGAGGATGACGGGCTGGGCCTGGCACCCCACCTTGTCCCCGAGGAGGGGGAGGAGGCTAAGTGTGGTGAAGGGTGGACTTGTCTGGCTGGCACCGAAGCAGAAGGGAAACAGACGTTTCCTAGACGCCAGGACCGTCCCGTGCCTTGCACTGGGCTGGCAGCACTGTGGTGGGGCGTGGGGCGCAGGGGAGCAGGGGCACGGGGCTCGGCACTGCAGGCCCAGAGAAGGGAGCCAGGCGCTCACCCACGTCCCGGCCTGCTGCCCGGAGCGCCACGGCCGGGCGCCGGCGCTGACAGCGACCCCCGTGCACACTCACACATGTCTGCGCGCACCGGGCGATGTTAACATCTCATTATCTTTGTTACTGTAATTACATTATCCGCTGTTTTATGCAGAATTATCCTCCGAGGACTAATTGATGGCTCCATGTTTAATTCATTAATCATTAGCATCAAATTCGACAATTACAGTGCACACTGATTGTGGGATTGCAGACGTAATGAGGGGAGAATTAACAAAGAAAGGGAAAAGCACTTGCCCTCCCTCGGGGTTTTGGGCTGGGGGCCGTGTCTCTGGGTGGGGCTGGGGACTTGAGGTTTGGCAGCAAGGGGTGGTGGAGTGGGGGTGCGCTCCCGAGAAGGAATCTGGGGCCACCTGTCAAGCGAATGTGGTGGGGTCTGAGGTGCAATGACTTGAACCAGGGCTGGGGGTGGGGCGGATCCGGCACTGCTTGATGCGCCCACTAAGCATGTACTAAGCATGTCTGCGTGTGCAGGGCTGTCCGGGGTCCAGATACAAGAGAAGCAACGGCAGCCTCCACTCCCGGGCTGCTCTCGGCCAGCCCTCTGCCTGTAGTTGCTTGGGCTCAGCACATCCCTGTCCCGCCTGGCGTCCAGGCCCTGCCCTGCGTCTCTCCTCAGACTCCCGGGCGGCCCTGGCACTGCCCACAGGTGCCCGGGAGAGGCGGCTCCCTGCCCGCTGCCTGCCTGCGGCTCCCTCGGCTCTGCCGTTCTTCCCTGATGGGAAACGAAAGATTAATTTTCTCCAGCCCAACAGGATAATTACTAATACTAATTAGACATAATTACGTGAATTTGATACACTTATTTCTCGTCAGAATGGCAGCAAAGCTAAGGCACAGTGAAATCTGTGGCCTGGCCACGGGGAGCGGTGACCTGACGGGGACGGGCTGCAGGGTGGCCAGCTGAGCCGCATTCCTCTCCCCCTTCTACCCCAGCTGCAGGTGTGGCCTTCTGTACCTGAGGAAGTGGCCACCCCCCCCCACCAGGCCCCATTTCAGGCAGGATCCCCAGCTCTGCCCACAGTCCTGTTTCCAGTAAAAAGTATCTTCTCAGCGTGTCCCTTCCCGGGCCTCCCCAGGTACCCCCAACTCGGCCAGCAGCTCAGCCTGGCCTGGCCCGCGCCCGAGGGCTGCACCAGCGCTCCTGCTCCGTGTCCAGCGCCGACCAGTGGAGTGAGGCCGCTGCCCTGCCCCCAGGTACGCAGGACCCCCACAGGCGCCCAGAGATGGAGTCGGGGCTCTGTCCCTTCTCCAGCCCTGTCCCCCCTTGGCTTTGCCCAGGTCCAGGGTGCAGGATGCCCTCCTCCTGCCGCCCGCCTGCCTGCCCTGCCTGCCTGCCTGCCTGCCTGTGTCCCCAGGCGGCGCTGGTGGCAGCTCCAGGCTCCCCATCAGCCCCCATCAGCCCCCCCACGAGCCAGCTCATCAGCCTCTCCGCAGGGGACAGGGAAGCGGCTGAGAGGGCGTCAGAGGCTGGGGGCTGCCACAGAGTGGGTACCGTGTTATGGGGCGGTTTCCCACTCTGGCTTCCTCAGGGCATGCCCTGTCCAGGGCCTAGTGCCCTTTGGCTCTTCGGGGGTAACCTCCCACACCCCTGTGCACCCCAAGCTGCCCTGCCAGCCAGTGTGTCCTGACTTCCTATCAAGGACCCCCTGTCCCCAGGAGCCGCACCCCCAGACCAACCTCAGGGGGACACTGGGAGTCCCCTGGGTACCCCCATAGGCCCAGGCGCCCTGGGGAGAGAGTACAGCCCCCACCCGGCGTTGGCCCGTCTGGGAGGAGGAAGGCAGGCGGGCGGAGCGCGTCTGCCTCTAATGAAGTTTGACATTTAGTGGTGAGCACCGGGCGGGGTGTGGGAGCCGGAGCTTGATTAGCGCTCTAATTGACAGTAATTAGGCAGCTCCCTGATTGTTTCTAATTCTGCTATTAATTGTGAGGAGCGGGGAGTGTGATTGAGGATAAATTTGGTGCGGAGCTGCCGGGCTTGGCTCCCCGAGTTCCCTGGGCCGCCAGCCGCCTCTGCTCCGCCCGCCCCAGTCTCCTGCCTCCCTCCTCCTCCTCCTCCTCCCTCCCAGACTGGGAAGGTTTGGGGTGGGGTGGGTGGGGAGAAGGGCGTGAGTCTGGCCGCCCCAGGATGGGGGCTCCCTCCCTTCCCACACTCTCCCACTCCTCCCCTCACCAGCCAGTGGCCCCGCTGAGGTGCTCAGTTCCAGCCCCAAGCTGGAGCCCCCCCATCTCCCCACGCCAACCGGAAGAAGCACCGGCGGAAAAGAGCACCAGCACCCCCGACCAGACGGCCCCAGCAGTGCTACTGAAGGTTAGGGGGACCCCGGCAGTGGGGCTGGGGATCACAGCCTCCAGGCCTCCCTGAGCCCAAGAGCCATCCCGCTGCCGAGGCCATTCCAGCCCTGGAGCCCTACAGTGTCCCTAACCCGCCGACGTGTGGCATAGGGCAGACCCCATCTGAGCGCAGGACCTGTGTGCTGAGTTCTCTTGTGCCGCGCACCACTGGGTGGGGTGTGTGTGTGTGTCAGGCACACGGTAGGTGCTTGGCCCGTGTGTGTTGGTGGCGGAGGCTGGGGGAGCCCCACTCCCCCGCTCTCCCCCACCCCCTCTTAGCTGGACCCAGGCTGATGCTGGGTGCTCTGTGTGCCGAGCACGTCACAGTCAGTGGTTTGGGGGTGGCGGTCAGAGGGCAGGGGACAAACTCCTGTGCGGGCACCTGGGCCCCACAGGTGTCCCTTGGCTGTACTGGCGGTGGGTGAAGAGTACCGGACACCTGGGGTGAGTTGGGGGTGTCGTGAGGCTCATGGAGGAAGGCAGTGAGGGAAGCGGATCTTGAGAGGGCCTGAGTCGCCCCACAGGTCCTGAGCTGTCTCGCCACACTGCACCACTCGGTAGGGAGCAGGTCAGGGCGGGGACTTGGGGGGGGCGCCAGGACGGGTGGGCTCGGCTCTGGCCACAGCCCCGCCTGCAGGGCCAGTCTCTGTGGAGGTCCCAGGCCCCTGCCCACACCCCTCCCGTCCACTGGGCCTTCATGCCTGCCTATGCCAGGGCGGTGGGGGAGGGGCCGCTCCCAGGAGCCCCCGCTGACGCCGTCAGGAATATTGGGTTTAATGAGCTGCAAAATGAGGCGGCGGTGGCTGACATGTACGGATGGTGCCCGCAGCCGCCTCCCTCCCGGCACCCCTCACGTTCCTCCCCCGCAGCCACCTCCCTGCTCACCCCACGCCTGCTCCTGGCAGCACCCCTGCTCCCCCCCCCGCTCTGCAGGTGCTCAGAGAGCTGACGGCAAGAGGGGCAAGGGGTCAGGGCGTTGTGTGACAGCAGGGGCCGTAGAGTAATGGCAGCCTGTCCCGCAGGTGCCCTGCCCCTTCCCCCGCAGTGACCGCCCTGTCCCCCCGCAGACGCAGAGGAGTCCTTCGAGTTCGTGGTGGTGTCCCTCACGGGCCAGACGTGGCACTTCGAGGCCTCGACGGCGGAGGAGCGGAGCTGTGGGTGCAGAGCGTGCAGGCCCAGATCCTCGCCAGCCTGCAGGGCTGCCGCAGCGCCAAAGACAAGGTGGGCAGGGGTCCCGGCGGGGAGCGCCAAGGACAGGGTGGGCCCTGGGGTCCTGGCGGGGAGCGCCAAGGACAGGGTGGGCCCTGGGGCCTGGTGGGGGGGGGCAGCCCCGGCAGGCAGCCTCGTGTCTCATCGGCCACCCCCATCTGGGTTCCGCAGACTCGACTGGGAAACCAGAACACGGCTCTGGCCGTGCAGGCTGTCCGCACCGTCCGTGGCAACAGCTTCTGCATCGACTGTGACGCCCCCCAGTGAGTGCCGGGGTGGGCAGGGAGGGACCGATGGGCTGTCTGGCACACGGGGATGTGCCGGGCAGGCCGCCCCTGCTGGTCTCACACTGCCTCTCCCTGCCTAGACCCCGACTGGGCCAGCCTGAACCTGGGCGCCCTGATGTGTATCGAGTGCTCGGGCACCCACCGGCACCTGGGCGCCCACCTGTCCCGCGTCCGCTCCCTGGACCTCGACGACTGGCCTCCCGAGCTGTTGGCCGTCATGACCGCGATGGGCAATGCCTTGGCCAATAGCGTCTGGGAGGGGGCCTGGACGGCTACGCCAAGCCCGGGCCCGATGCCTGCAGGTGAGTGGAAGGCGCCCAGCTGGCGTGGGGGAATGAGGGGGCTGCAAGGGTTAAAAGTGGCCACAGTGCCGCTTGGCCCTGGGGCGCCCCTCCCTGGCCTGTCAGTCAGCCCCTCACAACAACAGGCCCTTTCTCAGCCGTTATCAGCAGGTCAGGGGGCCAGGGGCGGCGCGCAGGGGGTCCTATCGCTTCCTAGGCCCTGGAAGGCCTGCAGGAGCTGGAGATGCAGAGAGAAAGGAGGGTAGATAGGCCAGTTCCTGGGCCCTGGTGCAGGCCTTACCCGCTTTGTTGTAGCCCTGCCAATCGGGGAGTTCAGATGGTCAGATAAGGCGCCCCGGGAGCCCGCGACGCAGGCTGGCTGACCTCCCGACCCCCCCATGTCCCACGTGGTCTTCCCGAGGGCCCCCCCCCATCCCTCCTCCTGGCAGTGCTCCAACACCCTCCAGCTTCCTGCTTGCCCTCTGCCCGGCACCGCTTCCCCGCCGTGGGTGCGGGGCTGTTTGCCGCCTTCCCTGGGCTCATGCCTCGGTGGGCCTGTGGTCGCAGGGAGGAAAAGGAGCGCTGGATCCGAGCCAAGTACGAGCAGAAGCTCTTCCTGGCCCCGCTGCCAAGCTCCGATGTGCCGCTGGGGCAGCAGCTGCTGCGGGCCGTGGTGGGAGGACGACCTGCGGCTGCTGGTGACGCTGCTGGCCCACGGGTCCAAGGAGGAGGTGGAACGGGACGTACGGGGGACGGGGACGGGCGCACGGGCGCTGCACCTGTCCAGCGCCATGGCCAATGTGGTCTTCACGCAGCTGCTCATCTGGGTGAGTGGGCGGGGCGGGCGGGGGTCCGGGCTCTCCCTGTCTGTCTGGCCCACTGACCCCCTCCCTGCTTTCCCTCCACAGTACGGGGTGGATGTGAGGAGCCGGGATGCCCGTGGCCTGACCCCGCTGGCCTATGCCCCGGGCGGCAGCCAGGAGTGTGCCGACATCCTGATCCAGCACGGCTGCCCCGTGGAGGGCTGTGGCCTGACGCCCACCCCCAGCCGAGAACCCGCCAACGGCTCCAACAGCTCGGCGAGCTGCACCGAAGCCCCAGCCTCCTCTGAGGCCCCTGGGAGACGGGCCAGAAGGACTCCAGGCCAGGCGAGGCCCAGCAGGAGGGACCCGCGGAGTGAGGACAGAGGGGAGGATCCAGGCGGGGCCACTCAAGAGGAGGGGGCTCCATCCTCTGCCCTGAGGTGCCGTTGACAAGGGACAGGGACCCTTTGGAGGTGCCTGTGAGGAGAGGGAGCAGGATCTCGCCCTCCTCCAGACTCTGCCCTCCCAGTGCCAGTGCCCCCAGCCCACTGTAAACCTCGGTCTCCGCCACAAGCACTGGTGCGGTGCACAGGGTGGGGGGCGGCAATCAGGGAGTCCCATGTAAATGTGTACATTGGAATATTTATGTTCGTGTACAGACCGGTGTGCGTGTTTTGAGGAGCCAATAAACCAGACTGTGTGTGCGGCCTGGGTCCCCCCCACCGCTACCCCATCTGCGTGAGGACCCCCTGCCCCCCCACCTCCCGGGGCCACCTGTGTCTCTCAGCTGTCAGGGGTCAGCGCCCACAGCATGGACCTGGTTCCCAATTCAGTCCCCTGTAGGGTCCGGTCACCTCCTGCCGCCCGCTGCAGAGCGCAGGCAGCTGTCAGGAAACCACTGTAGGGCCCCTGAGAATTCTGAGGCCGCCACAGACAGGACAGCTGGAGCCCCTGTGGGCAGCACGCAGCAGGATGGCCGCGCTTTTGGAAGTGCCTGGGGCTGGCTCTCAGGGAACGGGCAGCAGCAAGGTCACTGGCTGCCGTGCCTGTCGGCCAGGATCTGGCCCAGCTCTCCCTCCTTGAGGCCCTCTGCTTGCTGAACCCTGCTCTGGGAAGCACTGTGGCCGGCCACACAGGGCCTCGGCCAGCGGTACCGCTGCACGGGGCAGGTGTTGGGCTGGCACTAGGCAAAGGCATTTGCCCACGCGTGGCTAAATAACCAAGTAACTCTTCAGCGGGAAACCGGGTTTTATTTCTTTTTTGGTTCACAGCAGCCCCTTTGCAAGGCTGATGCCCTTTGAGATAAAGGGCTGACCAAAGGCAGCCGTGGGTCTGCCTGGGCTCAAAGTCCAGCAAAAATCAACCTCCGTGCCCTAAGGAAGGAGCAGCTGAGTGTGGGGCCTGCGTGGTCTCCAGGTGCCCACTAGGAAGTCCAAGGAAAGTGGAACTGCCCAGGCCTCGAGGAGTCACAGCTCCTCAGTGTCTCACTGCTCTGGGCATGAACTCGCCCCTGCAGCTGACTGACAGCTGCCGGAAACTGTCCTGCTGGGGGGTGTGAGCCGGGGCAGTCCCCTCGGTGGGGCATCTGGGGTCACCCAGATAGGGCTGGGCCAGGGGCTACCCTCCTTAAACCTACTTCAAGCCTTGCTGAAATTCAGCCCAAGGCTATAGGCCACTCCCCCACCCCAAGCTCACGTTCCAGCTGGGGACCAAGACACCAGTTGATGGCTGGTCAGGGCCCGGGTCACATTCTTTCTGCTCAGTGGCCAAAACCAGCCTCCAAAAGGCCAGGTGGATGTGAGGGCGATCTGGCTGCGACATCTGTCACCCCATTGATCGCCAGGGTTGATTCGGCTGATCTGGCTGGCTAGGCGGGTGTCCCCTTCCTCCCTCACCGCTCCATGTGCGTCCCTCCCGAAGCTGCGCGCGGTCGAAGAGGACGGCCTTCCCGAATAGAGACGGACCGGTCTTGGTCGAGGGGTATCTGAGTAGCTGCGCTCCCCTGCTAGAACCTCCAAACAAGCTCTCAAAAGGCCAGGTGTTCCCAGGGGCATCCCCCGGAGGCGAGCAGCGCTGGTGGCTGTCCTAGAGGGGGAGACAGGCAGGGTGGCCGCAGGGTTGTGGCCTTTCCCCCACACACGTGCTGTCCTCGAGCAGGCCTGTGTCCCTGCTGAGGCCGCAGGTGCCCGTTTCTCCCTGGCTCTGTTCTCTACCCCAGCCCTTGCCCAGATCCACAGGGCTGTTCCTTTCCCGGAGAACCTCCCCACGAAGGACGTCCCCTGAAACCTCGTGCCGCCAGACTGCCCACTGCTGCTCCATTGCTCCTAAAGTGCCAATGGCAGCCTCGAGTTCTAACCCGTGCAGCTGCCCCTGCCCCCAGCGTGTGTGCACACGCACACAGGTTCCCTGTGGCCACAGCCCTTCCCACCTCCTGCACAGTACAGGAGAGGAGCTGTCACGGGCAGAGCTGCGGACGAAGTCCTTACTGGTGGCTTAGCAGAGACGGGCCATGTCAGCTGCTGTGTCCAGCCTTGAGCAAGGGGAGGCCCCCGGCGCCTGGTCAGGTGAACCTACCTGGCGTGTTTCCTCTGCCCTCACTGTACAGAGCTGCAATCCCCCCCCCTCCAGAGCAGCAAGCAGAGAGGGCGGCCTGAGGGAGCCAGAGCGTGGCTGTTGGGGACGGAGGAAGTGGGTGTGGGAGGAGCCGGTGCAGGGCCAGAGGTGAGCTCCAGGCCCCTAGTGTCCACAGATCTTCCTTCCCACCTACCGGGACAGACAGACCAGAGGCAGAAACTCCGTATGTACAAACTTTACATCAAATAAATATGGAGCTGAGGCCAGCGTGGCCTCGCCGCCCAGGATTGCGCTGGCGGAAGCAATTCCTGGGCCTACCCCCCCTCCCCAGGAGGCCCCTCAGCTCCTCCACCATCAGAACCTTGGACTCCCCCTCACCATGAGTCCTGAGGGGTCCCGGGAGAGCACGCCGTGGCTCCCCCACCTCCCCAGGGCAAAATTCACTGGGTCCACAGACTGCGGCCCCCTGTCTCGAGCAGACTCGGGCAGCCCCTGTGCAGACGCCCCTCAGGGCCGGGCCCCTGTTCCATCTGCTGGTGCTGGCCTCGCACCGCAAACCTGTTGACGTGCGGGTATGGGCACGACAATCTTGGGGTTCCTCACGGGCTCCCCGGAGCGGCTGCTCACGTTGCCGGCCTTGATGCGCTTCCACTTGGCCCGTCGGTTCTGAAACCAGATCTTCACCTGCACCTCGCTCAGCTTGAGGGCGTGCGCGATCTGCGAGCGCTCCGTCAGGCTCAGGTACTTCTTGCAGTGAAATTCCTTCTCTAGCTCCAGCAGCTGCTCACTGGTGAAGGCCGTGCGGCGGCGCCCGACTCTCCCCCGGGCGCTGGCACTCCGGCGGCCCCGGGCCCCCTCCTCCGCGCCAGTCCCCAGGCTTCCCTTTAGCTTGGGTTTAGGTCCCAGGAGAGCCCCCTGGGCCCCCAGTAGAACTGTCCAGAAAACTCCCGTCATCCTCGCTGTCACCGCCAGACCCCTCTTCCTCCGGCTCGCTGCCTGCCGGGTCTCCTGCGGGTGCCTCCAGCTTCTCCTCGTCCGAGCTGTACATCTTCCCCTCTGTGGCCACGGGACAGGAAGCGGGAAGCACGGGCGGGAGCCATGGCCGGACACGAGGGGACAGCGAGGAGATGCACATGGGTGGGGGCGCAATGGAGAGGGTGGGGAGACGATGGCAGGCGGGGCACAGGGTGGGGAAAAGGTTGAGGGAAGACAAAGAGACGGGAAGAAAGGTATTAACTGGCACAGATTTCATCAAGGCCAAGCCGGGACGGCAACAAGCATGTGTTTCCAAGGAGCCCATCCAAGACCCGCACGTCTCGACTCTGCCAGACCCACTGGTCCCACGGGCTTTTTCCCAAGTGCAGACCAGGACTTCTCTCTGCCCCAGAAAGGAGCCGCATCAGCCTGGGTCTCGCTCTCTCCAAGACAGCCCCACTGGACACCCCCACAATGGCTAACCGGACATCAGCCATTGGCCTATGGTCCTTAGACTCCGTGATCTCCTTCCCTCACCACTTCCCATTTCTCTCAACCAGACCAACTAGCCACAAGTGACCGTGTTTGTTGGCTGTCACCTCTCTCCAGGTGACCGAGTACCCCTTCTCCCTCAGCTAAGGCTGCAGGGGCAACACCAACAGCTGCCTCCTGCTTGATAGTTCAGTGGGGGAGGGCGTGCCTCTTGCATGGTGCCAACCTGGGTTCGAGAACTTCGTCATTTATGCTGAGCACTCACCAGGATTAATTCCTGCATGCAGAGCCAGAAGTAACCCCTAAGCACTGATGGGTCTGGCCCAAAATGCCTAAATAAATAAATAAGAAAAACAAGAAAGAATCCAGGGGCCGGAGCGATAGCCCAGCGGGTAGGGCATTTGCCTTGCATGCGGCCAGCCTGTGCCGGCCCGGTTCGATCCCCGGCATCCCATATGATCCCCCGAGCCCGCCAGGAGTAATTCCTCAGTGCAGAGCCAGGAGAGACCCTGAGCATTGCTGGGTGTGACCCAAAAAGCAGAAAAAAAGAAAGAATCCAAAGGTCCAGAGTTTGATGCCCAGCAGGAGAAGCGGAGGGAATGGAGGAAGAAGAGGAGGAGGCACTTCTGCAGATGGCAATGTAGGAAAGTACAGAGCAGAAAACAGTCAAATAAACGGACATATTTAGCAGATGACTGCCTGTTTGAAATCATCGTCATATAAGCACTGCTATCCATATGACGATTCCGAAATTTAATCTGACCATTAATTTTAATCTTTGCATCCAATGTTGCTCGGGTCAGGCTTGCTGCTAACGCAGGCATTACGAATGTTTTCAGAGTCAGACATGAGCTCCCCTGTGTTCTGCCCAAAAGACCGATAAGCAATGAAGCAAGTCAAGGGTAACCGACAGCCCGGGAGAGAGAAGGGACCGAGCCAGGTCACAGTGTACTCCCACCCTGCAGAGCCACTGCACCAGGGGGCATCACTCCTACACCCCGGCACTTCCAGGCTGAGTGAGCTTCAGGTACGATGAAGCAGAGCGGCCCAGGAGAGGAGGAGCATGTGGCCCTCGCCAGGCCCCGCAGAGCACCCCTCCTCTCACCCAGGCTCCAGCACCCAGCCCCCTCCTCACCCAGGGGCCTCTGCCCTCAACTACACCCCTCCGTTCTGCCGGGGTCATGTTTGTTTATTTTCTCTTTGGGGTCACACCTGGAGACACTTAGGGTTACTCCCGCTCTGCACTCAATAATTACTCCTGGAGGTGCTCGGGGACCATAGGGGATGCCAGGGATTGAACCCGGGTCAGCTGCGTGCAAGGCAAATGCCCTCCCCGCTGTGCTGTCGCTCCGGCCCCAACCAAGGCCACATTTAGATCCTCCTGCCAGGAATTTTCAGTCCACCTGGACTCCTCAGGCATCCAGAGGATTCACGTGTGCTCCCCATGCTTCCTGCTTTATTCTTTCTGGAATCTTGTCAGGCACATGTTGCATCCCTCGGCTTCAGCTCACCTGCCCTGCCCTGGCTGTTCCCATTTGTTCACAGCTCGTGGAGATCCTGCTTTAACAGTGAGCGGAGGCCCAGGGGCACGCCGCTCTATGGTCCGGGGAGAAACAGCTACTCCTGGTCCTAAGCCCTCCTCCCCCTGCCTCCTACTACTCCATCTTCCCCGAGCACTTCTGCTACCAAATTCACGTAGTTTTCCGCAAACACTTCCTTGGTTTCTGCCTTCACTTCCCTCAGGGCACCTTCCCTTCCACACTTTCACTCTTCAAGCGTAAAGAGTTCCAAACAGAGCCCCCAAGCTCTCTGCCCTCTGCTGCTCTGCCTGCCAGCCTCCGTCCTCCCCCTGTGGGCCTTGTCTCGTGGGTCTGGGGGATGGTGCCTTTCACCTAAGGCTGTGCTGGCTCAGGTCTTATGGAACTAGAACTACCTGACCATCCTTTGAAGTGAAAACTCCTCTCTCTCTCTCTCTCTCTCTCTCTCTCTCTCTCTCTCTCTCTCTCTCTCTCTCTCTCTCTGCTTTATTGAAGTGGTAGTAGTTCATGTCACAAACTTTATTTATTTATTTATTTATCCTGACTTCATAAAGGCATGGACTTTTTTTTCTTTTTTGAATCACACCTACTGATACTCAGGGCTTACTCCTAACTCTGCACTCAACAATTACTCTCTGGCGGTGCTCAAGGGACCATATGGGATGCCGGGATTGAATCCAGGTTGGCCACATGGAAGGCAAACACCCTCCCCACTGGACTATCACTCTAGCCCCAAGGTATGGACTTTCAATCTTGCCAGATGTGCATAGAGGCTGCCTTAGGGTCACCGCAATGGTGCTCCAGGACCATACACAGTGCCGGGATGGAGCCAGGGCCAGAAGCATGCAAGGCAAATACTTTAAACTCAGTACTCTCTCTGTGCCTCCAACTTGTATTTATTTTTGGCTGGAGGTCCATCCCCAAAAGGTGCTCCGAGCTTGCTCCTGGCTCTGTACTCAGGGATCATTCCTGACAGGGCCTGAGGGACAAATGGGGTGCCAGGAACCATACCGGGTCAGCCTCGTGCAAGGCAAGCACCCTACTTATTGTACTCTCTCCATGGACTAACTTTTATTTTATTCATTTATTTCTTTTAGTTTTGTGGCACAACCAGCAATGCTCAGGGCTTAGTCCCGGTGGGGTTTGGGGGGATACTGGGGTAGCAGGGTAAAAAGCAGGATCGGCAGTGTGTATAGCACATGCCTCACCCCACAGACTCTCTGGCCCCAACTTTGAATACTTACTACTGTGTCTTCAGCATCGAGGGCACTAACTGCACGACAGGCACCAATCTGTGCTGACAGCATAAAGGCATCCCCAAACATTCTCATCTCCCCATCTCTGTCCTTCCTTCCCACCCTCAGAGTTCCCATCCGTAGGAAACTCCCCAACCCCAATCCCAGCTCCACAGCCCATTTCCTCCAGGAATTGCATCCCACCCACTTTGCAGTCTCTCCTCTGTCTTACACTATCTGAAAAGGAACCGGGATGGAGTGAATGTCTGTAAGGTCCTTGGCTAAAACAACAGAAAGACAATTCCTGACCCATCACTAAAGCCTCTAGCCTTGATATTTCAAACACAGTAGCAAGCAATAACAGCATGGATAATAAGACTTCTGCCCTGAGAGGAGAGACAGACCAGGGTAAAGGTGTTGCCCTGCAGGCACCCTATGCCAGGATGGCCCTTCCCCAGCTCTGGGCACGATTGGGAATGACCCCTGAGCACACAGAGCCGGGACTAGCCCCTGCCAGGGGCGCTCCCCAACAAAACAAAACAAAACTCGTTCCAACATCCCAATACTTTAAACAGCTGCTGGAAAGGCAGAAACAGGATTTCAGGGCTTGAAGGGTGAAACAATTTAGCACCCAAGGGGTATCCAATAAATCTAAATGGATGATGAGTGAGGAGGCGGCTCTGGGGTTCCCAGATCTGGCAGAGCCCTCCCGAGACCACATCATCCATCCCCCTGTCTTCAGACAGGCTCCGTCAAAGCAAGCCCGCAAAGCAGGCGGTCCCCAGGCTGCTTCGAGAAGCAGAGGAGGAGCTGCAGGTCCCACAGCCAACTGTGCTGCAAGTGAGGGGAACTAGAGCTCCTTGCCTTGGAGGAGAGGGTCCGCACAGAGAAGGGGGCTGAAAAGAGCTGAGAACAGAAAGCAGGAGTCAGAGGCAGCGCTGAGGGACAAGTGGGCGAGGACAGCAGCAAGTGCAGGAAATGAGAAACCAAGATGGCTGGAAGGTGAAGAAATGGGTGAGAGGAGAATGGAGGATGGGACAAAGGAAAGGCTTTGGGACCAGAGTGATAGAAAGTGTGGCAGGTAAGACATTTGTCTTGCGTGCAGTCGACCAGGGTTTGATCCCCGGCATCCCCTATAGTTCCCCAAGCCTATCAGGAGTGATCCCTGAGTGCACAGTCACTGCCGGGTACGGCCCAAAAAACAAAACAAAAAAATGAAAACCTTTAACAAACAAAAATATGGGCAGGAGAGACACAATGGGTAGGGTGTTTGCATTGCACACTGCCGACCCAGGTTCAATCCCCAGCATCCCATAAGGTCCCTCAAGCAGTGCCAGGAATAATTCCTTAGTGCAGAGCCAGGAGTAACCCCCTGAATGTGTAACCCTGGGTGTGACACAAGAAGCAAAAAAAAAAAGGCTGGAGAGAGTACAGCAAGTTTGGTGTTTGTCTTGCATGTGGCCAACCTATGTTTGATCCCCAGCATCCTATAGGGTCTCCTAAGCACCTCCAGGAGTAATTTCTAAGCACAGAGCCAAGAGTAACTCATGAGCATCACTGGTATGTCCCCACTAAAATACAATAATTTTTTGTTTCTTTTTGGGTCACACCCAGGCGATGCTCAGGGGCTGCTCCTGGCTCTGTACTCAGGAATTACTCCTGGCGGTGCTCGGGAGACCATATGGGATGCCGGGATCGAACCCGGGCTGGCATGGGCTGGCCACGTGCAAGGCAAACGCCCTCTACCCGCTGGGCTATCGCTCCGGCCCCAAAATACAATAAAATTTAAAAATACCTATTACCTTTCCCCCAAACACAGCCACACTGGGAACAGAGCAAGACACCTACACCCGCCATTTGTGCTCTCAGTCCCCCCAAAGTGTGAGTGATTACATTTTTTTTTTGCTTTTTTTGGGTCACACCCGGCAATGCTCAGGGGTTCTCCTGGCTCTACACTCAGGAATTACTCCTGGCAGTGCTCGGGGGCCATATGGGATGCCGGGATCGAACCCAGGCTGTCACAGGCCGGCGCGTGCAAGGCAAACGCCCTACCCGCTGGGCTATCACTATGGCCCCTGAGTGATTACATTTATAAGACTCAAATATGGCTTACAGACACATGGGCCTATACCACACAGCAATCCTGAAAAGGCTTTTCATGGCCTCAGGAATTCGATTACCAAGGGACTGTCCTTTTATCAGATTATCATGAATATTAATGGCAACCGTGATCGAGCAAAACAAAAATTGCACTTAGAAAACTATGTGGCTGGGGCCGGGGCCGGTAGCCCAGCGGGTAGGGCGTTTGCCTTGCACTCGGCTGGCCCGTGCCAGCCCAGGTTCGATCCCGGCATCCCATATGGTCCCCGGCCCGCCAGGGTAATTCCTGAGTGTAGAACCAGGGTGGCCCCTGAGCTTGCCGAGTGTGACCAAAAAAAAAAAAAAAAAACTATGTGGCTGCCTAAAACTCCACTGAAACAATCTTTCTGATGTAATTTCCCTTCAAAAAATTTTTATTTGAAATAATAGGTCTCAGTAGCCTAAATGCAAAATTTATAATTGCAGAGGCTATTCATTGGATGATAGAAACAAACCAACCACAGCTTCATCAACAAAGCAAGATTTCATTGACAATTTTAGATAGGAAATAGGGGTGTGACAGCAATTGTTTGAGTAAAGGGTAAATTCTCAACTTAAGAGGAGACCATGGGGGCCGGAGGCGAGAGCCCAGCGGTAGGGCGTTTGCCTTGCATGTGACTGGCCAGTGCCGGCCTGGATTCAGTCCCCGACATCCCATACGGTCCCCGAGCACCACCAGGAGTGATTCCTGAATGCAGAGCCAGGAGTAACCCCTGAGCATCACCAGTGTGACCCAAAAAAGAAAAAAAAAAAAAAAAAAAGAGGAGACCATGGGGGTGGGTCGGCTGGCCAGAAGTAGTCGATGGTCTGGCTGGGAAATGAACCATCCCTGGCAGGAGATGAGCTCCAAAGCGCCCGATTTGTTCTTTCTGGGTAAGTCTAAATATCTGGGGAGGGGCCAGAGTGATAGTACAGCGCGTAGAGTGTTTGTCTTGCACATGGCCGACCCGGTTTGATCCCCGAATCCCACATTGATCCCCCGCACCACCAGGAGTAATTACTGAATGCAGAACAGGAGTAACTCCTGAGCATCACCAGTGTGACCCAAAATGCCCCCAAAATATATCTGTGTAGGGAGAGTGTGATCTGTCCACGGGGAATGTGGGAGGCAGTGTGCTAATGGAGAAACCTCCTAGCTGCACATGGTTTGGTTATCCTGGCAGGTTTGGTTATCCTGGCAGGTTTGGTTATCCTGGCAGGTTTGGTTATCCTGGCAGGTTTGGCTGTCCTGGCAGCCAGAACGCACAAGCACGGATGGGCCAGGCCCCCAAGTCCACTGCAGAGAGTGGCCCTGGGCTGAGGGACAACTCTGCATGCAGTTGGGAAGACGGGGCTCAAAGAATCCCCCAGTAGCGTCTTCCGGAGGGAGAAGCGAACAGCTGCACTATAGTCAGGTATTCTGGCTGGAGCGGAGCCAGCCCCGGGGCTCACCCAGGCAGGTGGGACCAGAGGTAGAGTGAAGAAACACCCCCAGGAGTGTGGACCCTGTGTGCCCAGCACTCTTGACCTGTCCATTACTCACACTCTCTGATCCCGATCATTTAAAATTGAGCATTGGTGGACCAGAGTGATAGTACAGCAGGTAGGATGTTTGCCTTGCATGTGGCCGACCCGGTTCAACCCCCGGCATCCCATATGGTCCCCTAAGCACCGCCAGCAGTAATTCCTGAGTGCAGAGCCAGGAGTAACCCGGGTTGGCGGCACACAAGGCAAATGCCCTCCCCCGCTGTGCTGTCGCTCCAGCCTGACTGTTCTTCTCCGAGCTTGTATTACCTCAGTTTCTTCAGCTCTGTTCTTCTCTCACCCACGTCATGTCTTTGCTCCTCCCAACAACTTCAGGTAGAACAAGGGAAAATCCTTTTCGCTCTCCCCATTCAAAAACTCTCAAGCTCATTTGCCAATGTGGCAAGGCACGGACCTCAGGCGACCAAATGCTAACGTCCAAGCTTGCAAAGCAGTGCAGAGAAGCGATAAAGGAAGTCCTCAAAGACAGAAGAGCAGCAATACTGGAAGATGCAGCAGAAGCCGGGAAAAGCATTCACACCGCCCCGCCTGTCCTTCACCAACTATAAGACCAAGATGACTGCCCTCCGACGCCCTGATGGATCTATCACATCTTCCAGAAAGGCAATGGAGATTATCCATGACTTCTACTCAGATCTCTTTGATAGCCACATGCACCTGCCCACATACCAAATTCCGCAGGATGGATATGTCGTTCCCAACGTTCTCCCTTCTGAAATCCGACATGCCAGTTCGTCGGTAAAGAAGGAACAGCACCAGGCCCAGACAATGTCAGACCCAAATGCCTGAAGAATCTGCCGTCGGTACTCATCGATACACTGGCTCAGCTCGTCACACGCTACCTGTCTGAATGCAAGGTGCCCTCCCAATGGAAAACCAGCAGGACAGTTCTACTGTTCAAGAAGGGGAGACATCCACGACATTGACAACTATCACTCCATTTGCCTGTTGTCCGTCGTTTACAAGTTCTTCACTTGGGTCATCCTGAATAGGTTTAGCAGAACATTAGATGAAGGACACCATACGAGCAAGCTGGCTTCTGAAAAGGAGTCAGCACAATCGACCATATCCACACGGTAACCAAGCTCATTGAGGTTTGTAGGGAGTTCAAGATGCCTCTCTGTCTCACGTTCATTGATTTAAAGAAAGCCTTTGATTCTGTTGAGACCGGAGCGGTGATCGAAGCCCTAGCCAAACAGGGCGTTCACACCCAATACATCAAGATCCTTTGTGAGGGGCCGGAGCGATAGCCCAGCAGGTAGGGCGTTTGCTTTGCCGCTGCCAGCCTATGCCGGCCCGGGTTCGATCCCCGGCATCCCATATGGTCCCCCGAGCACCGCCAGGAGTAATTCCTGAGTGCAGAGCCAGGAGTAACCCCTGAGCATCGCCGGGTGTGACCCAAAAAAAAAAAAATCCTTCGTGAGCTGTACTATGGATTCACAACCAGCATCTCACCATTCTACAAGGAAGTGATCATTGGTGTCAAAGAGGGGTTCAGCAGGGTAATACTGTTTCACCGAAGCTCTTCAGTGCCACCCTTGAGAACGTCATGCGACAATTAGAATGGGAAGGAATGGGAGTGAAGATAGACGGTCGGCAACTACACCATCTCTGCTTTGCTGATGACATCGTTCTAATAACACCAAACATTAGCCAAGTGGCACAAATGCTGGCTGACTTCAACCGAGAATGTGGAAAGATAAGTCTACAGCTGAATCTCAACAAAACAATGTTCATGAAAAATGAACTAGTTCCAGAGGCCCCATTCAGTCTCAGTGGAACAAACATCTCTGAATGCAGCAGTTATGTGTACCTAGGTCGAGAAGTCAACATGATGAATGACCTAAAACCTGAGCTGTGCAGGAGGAAGAGAGGGGCATGGAATGCCTTCAAAGGCATCGAAGAAATAGCTAAAAGGACAAAGAAACCTCCAGTTTCGGGCACATCTCTTTGATTCTACCATTCTCTCTGCATTAACATACGCCTCAGAGACATGGGCCCTACGAAAGCAGGATGAGAATGCTATTCAGGTCTCCCAAAGAGGAATTGAATGAGCTATGCTTGGAATATCACGCCTCACTCAAGTGAGAGAAGGAATCCGGAATTCCAACCTCTGTTGACGATCGAGACTCAGGGACGCCATCTCATTTTGCCAAGGCATCGAAAATCAGATGGGCTGGACACGTAATGCGATTTGGAGACGACCACAGGACTAGAGCCATTGCTGACTGGATCCCATGGGACGTCAAAAGATCACGTGGCCGCCCACCTACAAGATGGTCAGACTTCTTCATCAAGATCCTGAACGAACAGTTTGAGGCTCTTCGTATTTCTGGAGCAAGCAGATGCCATTGGGCTACACTGGCACATGATAGGGTCAAATGGAAACATTACTATGGAAACGTTACCGTGCCCACTCAAGCAAATCAATGAATAAGAGGTTGTCAAGTGATCAAGTGACCCTATTCTTCAATTACTCTTGGAAATTCTTTTTCTTTTTTTTTTTTTTTGGGGGTGGGTATACCCAGTGCTCAGGGATCACTCCCAGCAGGGCCTACAGGACCAGACGTGGTGCGAAGTCGGCTGCTAAAGCCCTTGCTCCTTCCTCAGCACATGGTTCTGTCATTGCCAAGCGTATATTCGAGCTGTCCACAACACCCTCACACTTAGCATTGTCTCTTCAAGCAGAGCTATCAGTAGTAAATGGGAGATAAGTCTCCTTAACTTCAGGTAAAAAAAAACACACTTTCAGAAAGATTAAGTAATTTTGCTTGTTTGTTTTAGGACACAAACCTGGGTGCTTAGGTCTTACTCCTGGCTCTGTGCTCAGGATCACTGAGCTCCTGGTGGTACCCAGGGAACTATATAGGGTGCTAGGAACTGAATCTGGGTCAGCTGTGTGCAGAGTAAGCCCCCTACCTGCTGTACTGTCACGCCAGCCCCTGTTTTATTTGGGGACCACACCCAGTGGTGGTCGGCTTACGCCTAACTGTGCTCGGGGGTCGCCCCTAGTGGAGCTTAGGGGAGCAAGTGTGGTCCCAGGGAGTGAGCCTGATTCGCTGCATGCCTTTAGCCCTGGACTGTCGCTCTAGCCCCAGGACAGCTCTTTACCAAGATCCGCTTAGCTGAGCAAAAGATTTTTTTTCCTTTTCTTTCCACTTCCCTAATTCCAGAAGTCTTTTTAGAGTTCTGCCCCCAGCACTCTTCCTCTTCCTCCCAGATGACCTCCTTGCCAGGGAAAAGCTGCTGCTCTAATCCTGGGGTGAGACTCCTTCCTGGAGAGGTAGGCTTTGGGTCTGTTCTTTCTTTCTTTTTTTTAATCTTATTTTTGGTCATATCCAGCGATGTTCAGGGGTTCCTCCTGGCTATGCGCTCAGGAATTACACCTGGCAGGGCTTGGGGAACCATATGGGATGCCGGGCGGAACCTGGATCAGCCGCATGCAAGGCAAGTGCCCTCCGCACTGTACTATCGCTCCGGTCCCTGGGTCTGTTCTTTGTTCCCAGAATCTTGGTGCTCTGTTCTTCACCATGGCGGGACCATCAGCCACTCCTGTCTCCTCTGGGACCAGACAGACATGTGGCCTCAATCTCAGAGACCCTGACACTCCTGTCCCTGTGGGCTACACTTGGTCTTGTCACAGAGGCCCCCTGCACTTCACGTTTGCTATGGTCTGCTGGGGTCCCAAACTGGAATTCCAAAACGTTTAGAGCTATGCAGCCAGGATCCTCCAGACTCCAGCAGAGGAGGAGGGAGAGAGAGGAGGTGGGCCAAGAGCGAGCAGGACACCCAACCACTCAGTTTGCATTTCTGGACCCACTCCTGTACTGCTCTAAGGTATGAGTCGATGCATGACCATTTTATTTACTTATTGGGGAGGAGGGAAAATCTGTACCCAGCAGTGCTCAGGGCTCACTCCTGGCTCTGTGCTCAGGGAATGTTCCTGGTGGGGTTTGGGGGACCCTAAACAGTGTTAGGGATGGAACTGGGGTTGGCCGCATGCAAGACAAGTGCCCTGCCCACTGTGCTGTCTGGCTCTGAATAATCATTTTTGAGTTCCGCTATTGTCACTACAAACCAGAGGGTTCAGACTACAGGCAATACTTTAACTAAAAGTGGCTATAATCACCCAACTCCAGGGGTAAACAAGCCTTTCCCTCTCAGCACCCTCCAGAATATTTTCCTGCATTAACTGAATTGATAGTAATATCACCGATAGGCTACTAGTTTGAAATTTATATGGACTTTATAAAAATCTGCTGGAGGGGCTGGAGTGATAGTACAGCGGTAGGGTGTTTGCCTTGCACCTGGCCAACCCGGGTTTGATCCCCAGCATCCCATATGGTGCCCTGGGTACCTCCAGGAGCAATTCCTGAGAGCAGAGGCTGGAGTCACCCCTGAGCATCACCAGGTGTGACCTAAAAAAAAAATATATATATATATATATTTTTTTTTGCTTTTTGGGTCACACCTGGCGACGCTCAGGGGTTACCCCTGGCTCTGCACTCAGGAATTACTCCCTGGCGGTGCTCAGGGGACTATATGGGATGCCCGAGATCGAACCCAGGCCGGCATAGGCCAGCCGCGGCAAGGCAAACGCCCTACCCGCTGTGCTCGCCCGGCCCCCCAAAAAATATTTTTTAAAAAAAATCTCAGGAGGGTGGCTGGAGGCACAGCTGAGCAGAGAAGGCGCTTACCTGGCATGCAGCCAACACGTGTGCAGCCGACTCCGTGTTCAATCCCGGCATCCCATATGGTCTCCTGAGCACAGCCAGGAGGGATTCCTGTGCAGAGCCTGAGTAAGCCCTGAGCATTGTCAGGTGTGGCCCAAACCTACCCCACGCCCCAAAGTCTCCTGGGGCTAGAGTGAGCTGGAGTGATAGAACAGTAGGTAGGACACTTGCCTTGCATGAGGCCAACCTGGGTTTGATCCTCACACCCTCCTATGGTCCCTTGAACCTGCCAGGAGTGATTCCTGAGTGCAGAGCCAGGAGTGAGCCCTGAGCACAGCTGGATGTGGCCCAACACCTCCCAAATAAAATAAAGTATATAAAATAATCTCCTTTGTAGGCCAGAGAGAGCGGAGATGACTGAAATCAGGCTGTGCCTGGGTTGGCTCCCTGCACTGCTCAGAGTGACCCAGGGCACAGGGGGGAGTGTAGCCCCTGAGCACCAGCAAATAAGCACAAATTAAAATCACCTTTATAACGTTTAGAAAATTGAAAAAAAATATTGGGCTGGGTTCAGAGGGTAAAGCACTTACCCTGCGTGTAAGCCCTGAGCACTGCTTGGTGTGGCCCAACTCCCCACACACACACACACATAGAAAAAGTCTTTTTTGTTTGTTTTCTGTCCACATCTGGCAACTAACCCTGCATGGTGCCTGTGATAGAACCAGAGTCAGTTTCATGCAAGGCAAGAGCCTTCTCCCTGTACCGACTTTACAGCTGCACAAATTATTCATTCATCCATTTATTTATTTATTTATTTATTTATTTATTTATTTATTTATTTAGGCTTTTGGGGTCTAACCTTCGATGCTCAGGTGTTACTCCTGTCTCTGCACTCAGGAATTATTCCTGGTGGTGCT
Organism: Cryptotis parvus; assembly: GCA_021461705.1. NCBI lineage: Eukaryota > Metazoa > Chordata > Mammalia > Eulipotyphla > Soricidae > Cryptotis > Cryptotis parvus. The sequence goes on along the minus strand of JAJIBD010008607.1, from coordinate 119 downwards.
CAGAGTATCATATGGGGTGCCGGGATTGAACCCGGTGGGCCACATATAAGGCAAACACCCTCCCCACTGTGCTATTGATCCAGCCCCTACACAAATCAGTTTTAATTGGGTGTGGCATG
>JAJIBD010008606.1:0-64179 GCA_021461705.1 Cryptotis parvus | reverse complement strand
CAAGGCAAGTAGAGTACACTAGGGATTGGGCGGGTGGGTAGGGGAACAGGCCTGCTCCAGGAACCGGCTGGGCCCTCCTGTTTACACATCTGAGGTCTCATGGGCTGTGTGGAAGCCCACGGGCTCCTTCAGCTGCCACCACCCAGCAAAAGCACACACTCTCCCGTCCATTAGGGAGAGAGGGGGCCAGCGGGTGGCTGTGGCGCATTTAGCCCACGGCCTTTCTTTTCCCCAGGGGCCTGGCTGTGTCCCCCGAGCCCCGTCCTTGGCGCAGCCCCCGCCTCTCCGCGGAGCCCGGGGCCTCCCCAGCCCCACTCAACGCCCCCGCCCAGCGCGTTGACGGCGCCCTCTGGAAACGCCTCGACAGCGCCTTTGTTCCCTAGAAATAAAAAGAAAACGAGCTACAAAGCGGAACCTCAGGTAGCTTTTGAGGGGCTCAGCTGCCTGCGGCACCGCGTGTTTAAGCTACAGGCAGTTGTCACCGAGCAGACGGCGGTGAGCGGCGCTGACGTCCCCTCCCCCCTCCCGCCCGGGCCGCGGGTTCCAGCAACAGCCTCTCCTGGGCCGTGGCCGAGCAGAAACCAACGAGCGCTGATGGGGATGGGCGCTTCGGTGTGCCCCACCCCACGCACACTCGTGTCAGTGTGTGCCTGTGTGCATATGTGTGTATGTGGAGGGTTTGCACGTGTGAGCGTGTGCTTTGTATGTGTGTGATATGAGTGTGTGCATGTGTGCACATGTGTGAGCCTGTGTTTGTGTGTGCTTGTGTGAGCGTGTGCTTGTGTATGTGTGTGCATATGTAAGCGTGTGCTTTTGTATAGTGTGCATGGGTGTGGGATGTATGACTGCTGTGTGTGTGTGATATGTGTGCTTGCTATGTGTTCCCATGCACACATGTGGGGATGGCTCTGAAGAGCTACCTGGGCCCCCAGGCTGGGAGCAGTGAGGGAAGTCCGTGCTGGGGGGCAGAGCTGGGGGTCTGCCCGGCCGTACACGTGGCTACGGCAGCAGCTGGGGGCGGGGCGGGCGGTGGCGAGTCTTCCCCCTCCAGTTAAGAGAGAGATTAATATATTCAATCTGCTCTGGGTAATTGAGGGAACAATTGGAGTGTTTTTCTAAAGCCTATAAAACTGCCTCATTTGCCAGGAAGAGCGGAATGCGCTCCGGCCGTGTTTGGACAGGAGGAAGGGGGGCAGGGAGAGGGCGCAGTGCAGCGGTCTGGCTGGCCAGTCCTCGGGGACTATGGGGTGGGGGCGTCGCTGGGCGATCGAGGGGCTAGGGTGGGGCCGCATCGAAGCCCTGCTCTGGTCGGTCCCTCGCCCCAGCCTGGTCAGCCGCTGTGCTGCAGGAATGGCCTCCACCTGTGAAATGGGCCAGTGGGCGTCCCCCAACCCGGATGGGACAGTGGGAGAGGAGCAGAAGGGGAGACATCCCTGAATACTGGCACAGGGAGGGGGTGCAGGAGCAACAAGGGCCCCACACCCTCAGGCAGACCCAACCCCAGCGGGAGATGGAACGGGCAGTAAAGTTAATGAAAACCACATGTGAGTCTTTCCCGCTTGAACCACTCTGGTCTCCAGGGCAATGGAAATAGCGTATGCAAAAGCGAGCTATAAAAGACGTAATGAATTTAAAAGCAGAGCAAAGAGGGGAGGAGCGGAGGAGAGCGGAGAGTTCAGGCCCAGAGGCCGAAAGACGCCGGGGGGCTGGGGGCTGGGGACGCCTGGGCCGGGCTCAGGGAGCTGCAGCACTGGTGGGAGAATCCGGAGAGGACCAGGGGAGCGAGAAAGGGGTGGGGGAGGGAGGAACCGGGAGAGAGGCGAGAAGCCCAACCAGCTGAGCTACACTCAAAAGCCACAAGCTTAGGGCCAAAAGCTCAGCATTGGAGATTGCTTTTATTAGCCTTTTTCTTTCCCTTTTCCCCCCCAGGGCAAAAAAGAAAAAAAAAGGTGCTTTAAATGGAAAAAAAAAACAGACCCGTGAAAGCGTCATTTAAAAGGCTCCTGGGGAACAAAATCATTTCTGGAAACAAAACTGAGATTGTGTGGGAGAGGTAAAAGCTGGGAGGGCTGGGCGCCCCCGCTGCACATCACCTCCTGAGAGACTCAGGGTGCGACCAGAGGAGCCGGGAGGGCTGGGCGCCCCGGCTGCACATCACCTCCTGAGAGACTCAGGGTGCGACCAGAGGAGCCGGGAGGGCTGGGCGCCCCCGCTGCACATCACCTCCTGAGAGACTCAGGGTGCGACCAGAGGAGCCGGGAAGATGGTTAAGGTCATTAACCCCCCCCCCGAAATGTCATCACGGGGCTGTTCCGTGGAGGGTGAGTGTGGAGAAGTGTACCCCGAGCCCTGGGACTCTGCCCCCGCCCCCAACCCCCCAGCAACTTAGAAGCCTCGGAAGAGCTGAGTGGAGACACCGGAAGCCCTTCTGGTCTGCTCCGAGCTCCCATTCCATCTCCTCAGCCCCCTCTGCACCCCACCAGACACCATACTCCCCCTTATTGGGCTGGGCGGCAGGGCAGGAGGTGGAGGGCACAGTCAGGGACAGGAGGAGGCTGACAGCAGGCACCCCGTGGGGGTCGCTTCCTCTAGCAGGATCCCCCACCTTCCGCCACCTGCGCTGCTGGGCTTTTCTCCCACTGTTCGTAGGGCTGGGAACAGTCCACAGCCTGGGACTGGTAGGCTGAACCCCACGGCCTGGGCCTGTGGCAGTGTGTGTGGCCTGGAGCCACGTGTCCCCCTCTATGCCACTGAAGACCTTAGCCCCACCCACTACCCCTCCCTTCCCCACGCTGGGAAGTATGGAGCAGGAAAGGGTCGCGGTCTGGGTCATGTTTGCCAGGATCGGGCTGGGGGTGGAGGGACGGAGAAACACGGTTTTCTCTTCATCACTGCGTTCCCCACCCCCTCCCTCTACCGCCCCTTCCATCATCCCAGGACCATCATCAGCTGGGTTTAGAGAATGCCCATGAGGTGGATGGGAGACAGCTTCTGCGCCTCACTCTAAGCCCTGATGAAACAGGCTGAAAGGCTGAAGGGACAAACCCTGCAGGAAGGCTTCCGGGGGCTGGCTTTCATCACTCCCTTTTGCACCCCAAGCCCAAAACCCACTGCTGGCCTGAACTGAATACTGGCGAAGTCTGGCTGCACCAAGAATATAATTATTTTCTCTCCACCCTCCATCCCCACGCTGCCTTTTTTCTCTCCTCTTTCATCAATTGCTCCTTCTAGCGGGTTAAGTCCGTCCCTCCTGCACTGCATTTGCAAAGACGGTAGAGAGCTGGTTCCCGGGGCCCCTGTGCCCACTTCCCAGGGGATCAGGCCACTGCCAGGAGGACTGGGTGCCCTCCACCCCACAGCCAAGACCTTGCTGCCTCTGAAGGCCAGCAGCAGAGGGAGCCCGTCTTCCTCCAGTCTAGCGCCCCAGTGGCAAGCCACAGCCCCTCTTTCCCACTGGCCCTCACCAGGGCACGCCCACCCACCCCGCCCAGCTGTCAGGATAGTGATTGCTGACCCCCACGAGGGAAGCGATTTTCCTCTCCCTTGAAAGCTATTTTCTTGTCTTGCTCGAAGCGGACATCTGACACTTTAAGAGGGGGATGGCAGGGGATGATGGCATTAAATAACTGAAATCAGAGCTGCTGAGGGCAGCGAGCCTTCTGGAGCCATCCCTGCAGCTGGCCCGCCCCCTCACAGCCACTCAGCCGCCATCTGCAAAGCCCTGTCCTTGGGTCTGGCAGCACCCCTTCCCACCCATACACACACACACACACACACACACACACACACACACACACACACACACACATGAGTGCATACCTGGGAGCAGGGAAGGTTTCTCCAGGGAGGAGACCCTGGAGGGAGGTGCGCCTAGACCTGTGAGAGACAGTGGGCTCTGTGGCCCCGTCCACTGCCCATCAGACAGTGAGCTTGCCGTGTGCAGGCAGAGCATCTTGGAGGAACAAGGCCACCACCAGGTTCCAAGCTCTCCGAGAGGGCGGTAGATGTGGATTAACTGGTGGGCCAAAGCGGGGGCTGAGACCTGAACAAGACAAGAAAGACCCCAGGGGCTGGGTAGTCCTTCCTGTTCTCTTAGAATCATGCTCCTCAGCAGACACCCTTGTGTGCCCTTACTCCATCCTGAGTTAGGCACCTGCCTCTGCTCTTTGCTACTGCCCCCCAATTCCTCCCACTCTTCCGGACCCCACACGGACCCAGCTGGGAGACCTCCAATGGTGGGGCCCAGTACCCCAGATTTTAAGTGCTCCACTGCACCCCTTCTCCCGCTCAGGGTCAAGCCCTTGAATTCTGTCCCACTTCTCCTGGCACACCCCCAAAACCCAGATCCAGAACCACTGTCTCAGTCTTGGCCGCCTGAGAGCGAATGAGAGAAGGAATCAATGAACCCACTTAATGGCGTCTCCCCAGATGCCCACATCAGCTCCGCACACCCTTCTGGGGGCTCGTTGCTGTGGGATTTCTAGAAGTACACGGAGCCCTCATGGTGCCAGGTGGCACCTGCCTCAGCCTGGCCTGTCTCTGGACTCCAATAAGGTCCAGGGAATCGGGAACTGGTGCTTTCAAAATTCCCTGGGGAGGAGCCAATTTTTCCACCAGCCAGTGGGCTGCTTCTTGCTCACTGGCTTCCCCTGGGACCGACTGTGACACCCCCCATCCCCCAGCTGTACTTCCTGGCTGGGGGGCCACAGGGGGGTCAGCACAGTTAAGCACTCGTCCTCTCACCTGGGACTGGGTTTTCCTGGGACCCTCTTCTGGGCTGACCCCTTCCTGGCCCTGGTGACAGCTGGCTGGATCAGAAGGTAGATGAAGAGAATCTTCTGGATCATCATCCCTCCAGGCCTCCCTCAGAACCTGGCAACAAGGGAGAGATTAAGTGTCAGGAACTCAAAGGTGTCAGGGGACACTCACAGGAGGCTGGGGTGTTCCTGCTCCCCACTGTCCATTGCTCTATTTTCTGTCTGCCCCTTTCAAACTGAATGGTCCTGAATTCCTCGTTAGGCTCCTGTCCTCCAGAACAGAGTGGGCGCTGGGGGGACAGTAGGAGGTGCTGGGGAAGCCCTGCAGCACTCTGTGAGAGGGCTGAGGACCCCCTCATTTCTGGGCAGGCTGCCCAGAGGTGCCAAGTATGCTTACTGGGGGGAGCAGCCACGGGACACTCTGTACCCCCTCATCCAGGGAGCACCCACCTGAGATGCGGCCAGTGGGGTCTCCGGGGCGGGGCCCTCGGTTCTGGCTGGCCAGTGCCTGGAAGGCTGCTGGATGCCGAGGGGGCCCGATGCTCGTGTAAGGCCACGCTGTAGGCCAGCCTGCCACAGTGGCGTGCCGTGGGGTCCTCGCTGGGCCGCAGCAGGGCTAGACAGCCCTGGTAGCGGTACAGATCCTCGTGCCGGTGGGCGCGCCGCAGATTCATCTTGCGCGGCTGGTCGGGCGCGGGTAGATGGGGGAAGATGCCCTGACCTACCCTCCGGGTGCAGCCCGCGAGTCCAGCCTCAGCGCCTCCACCCGCAGCTGCGCGTCGTGCTGCCCATCGTTCTTGCAGAAGCCTGGAGGTGAGGGGGTAGGAAAACAGCTCAGGGAGTGGATCTTGGGGTCCCTGCCTGAGTGACCCTCCACCTCCAGGGATGAGGAGGATCATCAGGGCCCACGAGAAAGTTTGCCAAGCCTTTGAGAGTCTGGCTTGGCTGGTTTTCCCTGGTGGTTGGATCCAGCTCCCACCCTTTCCAGGACCTGTCACTACCCCCAAACCCCTTTATGATAAGGGGAGGATCTCAGCAATCACCAAGTTCTACCCGCCAACACTCACCCCTGAGGGTAGGTTCCACCTGCCTCTGATCTTTGGCCACCTGAAGACCTGGGACTTGGTTTCCCCAATTCTTCACATACCTCCTCCTCCAGGAAGCCTTCCTGGATGGACTCCACAATCTCCCGGAGATCTGCTCTTTAGCAGACTCCTAAATGGTTCTCTCCAGGATTCCTATCTCTCCAACCACTTAACCTGGCAGCTTCCTGGAGGCAGGGGTTGGGAGTCTCTATCCAGTCTCCCTACCCACAGTCCACACGTATATGGGGGGATGGGGTCAAATATTACTCCGTGTGGCCCCGACTGCCTGGACTCGCGCCAGAGCTGCTCTGTGTTGAGTGCTCACCCACATTCACGCGCCCCTTCAAGTCCTCCCGGCTGGACAAAGACCAGAGTGCCGCAGGTTCACAGAGGACTAGCATTGCCTAAGGTCACACAGAGGGGCTCGCCCTAGCTTCTCTTCCTGGGGCTCTCTGAGGTCACTGACCGGGGGCCCAGTACCTCACTGACCCCATTCCCTCCTTCCCTTCATTCCTACCTTTGGGCAAAGTGAAGACAAACTTGTTCCTGGTGAGGGGAAGGCTCTGGCCGGGTCCCGCTGCTTAATGAGCTCCGTGACTGTGGAAGAGGCGAGGCAGGGGTCACCGTCATTCACCTGCAGCAGCACCCCAGCCCCAGAGCCGGCCTGCAGGGGGTTCTCAGCCGACAGGCGTAGGCGTAACTGCCCTCCTCATTGAACCCTACATTCAGCACCTCAAACTCCAAGTCCAGGGTCTTCTCCTCAGTCCTCAGACTTTGGCTCAGGAAGGAAGTGGGCACCCAGGATTCTGGCCCTCTGGACGCCATGGCAAACACAGTCCCACAGCTGAGCACTGCCACCCCCACTGGCCACTGTCCCCATCTCGGGTTCTTCTGAAGGCCTACATGCTGGGTGCTCAGGGCCGCACCCCACCCATCTCTGTTTGTTTGGGGAGAAACCAGGTAACAAAGGCAGCCATGGTTCCCTTCTGTCAAGCCTGTGTTCCCTTTACAAGCTGCTGGTGAGAAGCTACTGGCTGCCAAGTGCTGTCTTGGGCATTGGACACATGGCAGTGACCCCCAGTAAAGACTCCTGAGCTCTGGAACTCTGGGAGGGCCAGGAAGCAGCAGGTAAAGCTCAGTGCCAACCAGACAGAAGAAATGAACCAGAATGTGCACTAAAAATGGACTCTGGGGAAGGTTATGGTGCAGTTTCTTAGGGGTGAGGGGTTCTGGTGTGGACAGGTGGCGTGTGGTTGCTCATTACTGTAAGCGCCTCTCTCCATGTACTCATTTCTGGGGGTCTTGGTGGGAGAGGCACAGTGGCCGTTCTGGGAATTTGCCCTTAGTTCCTGTTTATGGAACCAGTTTGCCTTCTTTTTTTTTTGCTTTTTGGGTCACACCCGCAATGCTCAGGGGTTTCTCCTGGCTCTGCACTCAGGAATTACTCCTGGCGGTGCTCGGGGGACCATATGGGATGCCAGGGATTGAACCCGGGCTGGCATGGGCCAGCCACGTGCAAGGCAAACGCCCTACCCACTGGGCTATCACCCGGCCCCCAGTTTGCCTTCTTAAGAAAAAAAAACACACTATGGGCACAGTCACACATACAGGGGAATCCAGAGTTTGCTAGCAAAGTGGTAGCAAGCTGGAGCCCTCTTCCACGCTGGTACTCAATGGGAGAGTCTTCTATTTTTTTTTTCCTTTTTTTGGGTCATACCTGACAATGCTCAGGGGTTACTTCTGGCTCTGTGTTCAGGAATTACTCCTGACAGTGCTTGGGGGATCATATGGGATGCTGGGGATTGAACTGGGGTCTGTCTTGTGTCAGGCAAATGCCTTCCCCGCTGCACTATCCTCGGCACCAATGAGAGATTCCTCTTAGTAAGACTTTTAGCTTTGTTCTGGGGTCACACTCGGAGTGCTCAGCGCTTACTGATGACTCTGTGCTCAGGGATCACGCCTGGTGGGGCTTGGGCCACCCTATGGGGTGCGGGGATTAGACCTGAGTTGGCTATATGCAAGACAAGTGTTCTACCTGCTGTACTATTGTTCCACCCCCCTTAAAATTGATTGATTATTCCCCTTTATTTAAACACCATAATTTACAAAGTACAAAGTTTTTCACAGTACAGTTGTTACAAGCATTCATCATTCAACACCAGTCCCATCCTCAGTGTGTCCCTCACCACCAAAGACCTTCCTTTCCTACCTCCCCGCCAATTCCCATGCCTGCTCCCCTAGCCGGCACTAATTGTATTGATTATTGCAACGCATAAATAGTAATGATATTGGTGAAGTCTTAGGCTTTTCTGGATTGTTACATGAGAATTTGGTTCATCATTATTTCAGGTTTTCAAAACTACTTGGACCTATCTGAGCCTATTCTGAATAATCTAACTTATATGCTTTGTTAGAGCTAATTTGCTAAATATGATCAAAAGCATATTCTTAGAAGAAGGTTAATAGGGGTTATTAAATCTCACCCTGGACCCACCGGATCTGATCCCTCTTTACAAAAAAACTACTGCTATGTTCTTTTTAATGTTTTTCACATTTATTTATTTATTTATTTATTTATTGACAATTACAAAAATGTTCATGTTTGGGTTTAAAGCCATACAGTGTTCCAGCACCCATCCCACCAGCAGTGCCCACCTCCCACCACCAGTGTCCCCGATACCCTCCCCTCCCCTAGCCTGCCTCCATGGCAGGTTCTCCATCTCTTTTCCCTCTTTCTCTTTCTCTCTTCCCTCTCTTACATGTTGTGCATTGTAATAGACTTTCGACAATCATTGGTACTGCTATGTTCTTACAGAGTAGATATTGTGCCTACACACTTTGCTATGTTCTTACAGAGTAAAACATGTGCCTACACACTGTTTTTTTCTTTTCTTTTTTTTAGAATTCACATGGGCTGGTATCATGTCTGCAGTTTGTTGATTTCCTTGGAAATTTCTAGATGCATGTCTGAACCATGGCCGAAGTGAGGTTGCAGTTGCGCCTGGAGGAGTTGTGGGTACGGCCATGTGACCTTCTGGAGGGCAGGACTTGGGGGAGAGACCCGAATCTTGGCTCCATGAACGTCTGTAGGAATCAACCGCAGGTCACCCACATACCTGAGTTTGAAAACAGCTTCTCTCATGGACGAGGTTGTTTCAAGTAGTGGAACCCAGCCTGGGAAATAGCCGTTACTGCGAGTGGAGGTCTCTGGCTGTTGGGGCTTTGTTTTGAGGCCCAGCCCCCTTAATTTTAACCAAAATTTCTATCTCCATCATCAGCGTCTCTCCCATCTCTTCCACCATCACCACCAACATCTCCACCATTGATCACCACCATCACTGGTGGATGCCATGGCAGATGCCGCCCCACAGCTAAGCACTGCCCCTTTTGCCTTGCCGCCCCCGTGTGGGATTCGCTCCCATCACCGCCATCTCTACCTTATTATCACCACCATTGGCTCTGTCACTACATTCACCATCTCCACTGCAGTGACTGTCCCCATAATCTCCATCGCCCTTTCTGCCACCACCATTACCACCAGCGCCTCGAGTAGAGTACGCCCTCTCCCCTTGCACCATTGTTACTGCCGTGACAGACCATGTCACCAGCACCACTGACAGTCTTTCTTGAGCTCTTCTGCTATCGTCCAGCTCAGCCTCTGAGAGATTCGTCATCACCCACTTGGATGGACATAGACACCTAGGCTAGGGAACCTCACACTATGATCAGCAAGAAGCAGACCTGAGATGGGAACCTGGAGATTCTAAATCGATTTCCCCTTTTCTCTACTATTGATATCTTGGGACTGGCTTGATCACTTGATCACTTGACATCCCATTATTTATGATTTGTTCGAGTGGGCACCAGTAACATTTCCATTTGACCCTATCACGTGCCAGTGTAGCCCAATGGCATCTGCTTCAGGAATACGAAGAGCCTCAAACCATTCGTTCAGGGTCTTGACAAAGAAGTCTGACCATCTTGTAGGTGGGCGACCACGTGATCTTTTGACATCCCGTGGGATCCAGTCAGTAACGGCTCTAGTCCAGCGGTCGTCTCCAAATCGCATTACATGTCCATCTGATTTTCGATGCCTTGGCCAACAAGACAGCGCCCCTGACTCTGGAGCAGCGATGGAGGTCGGACTCCAGATTCCTTCCCCTCACTTAAGTGAGGCGTGATATTTCAAGCATAGCTCTTTCGATTCCTCTTTGGGAGGCCCGAATAGCTTAGAGATTGAACTGACTTGGAGATTTAAATGCAGCCTAATAGTGACTTCTGTCACCTGAAGCTGTTCAGGTTCTGAGTCAGGCGTAGGCATTTCTGGCGTCAAGACCCCTCTGTAGAGTTCGAGGCTCACATGACTGCAATGCTGCTTTCAAGAAAGGAAACAGGGGCCCGGAGCGATAGCCGCCCAGCGGGTAGGGCGTTTGCCTTGCACGCGGCCGGCTCATGCCGGCCTGGGTTTGATCCCCGGCATCCCATATGGTCCCCCGAGCACCGCCAGGAGTAATTCCTGAGTGCAGAGCCAGGAGTAGCCCCTGAGCATTGCCGGGTGTGACCCAAAAAAGCACAAAAAAATAAATAAATAAATAAATAAATAAATAAATAAATAAATAAATAAAAGGAGACAGTCCAACTGGAGATGGGACTGGCCAGCCCAGCTCAGGATCCCAATGCATGCAGGAGGCACGTGCAGGATATGCAGAGGCCACACCTGGCAATACTGGGGCCTCTCTCAGCAGTGCTTGGGGACCCTGCAGTGTTGATGATAGAATTTGCTTTTGCTCTCAAAGGCAAAACATCTACTCCAGTCATTTGAGCCTCACTCTGGTCCTGTGTGTAGCTTCTTAGAAAGGAAGGAAAGTCATCTTTCTCAGATTCCACAAGGAGAAACAGAGGCACAACCCATGTAGGAGACTAGAGTCCATGTCACATGACTTCCAGGCCAACGTAGGATGGTCATCTCCTTTTCTGGGTATCAGTGGCCCCATCTGTACAATGGGCAGGAACAGGCTGGCTGAGTGTCCCCAGCTCTGTTAGACATCCTGGGAAGCCACAGTCTGGCCATGGTGATGGAGATGGGGGTAGGTGGCTGGCAGAAGCTCCCTGGGAACTTTGTCTTCACAGCTGGGCCTGGAGGCCGCAGTTGGCCTGAGCAAGGACTCATATCTGGGAGGCTCAGCGATTCTGTCCAAGTGGCTCTCTTCCATCGAATGTTGAAAGTGAAACTTGTGGGGCCTGGAAGTGAGTGTAGTGGATCAGGGGTTTGCTTGCATGCAGCAAACCTGGTGCGATCCCCGGTGTTCCAAATGGTCCCCTGAGCACCGCCAGGACGAATGCCTGAACTTTGCCGGGAATGACCTCCAAAACACAAAACAAAAAATAGAGTGACCCGGAAATGTTACAAGAGAGGAGCAAGTTTCTTCTCTTGTCACTGTGCCCAGCCTTGCTAGAAGTTTCCAGCACATCCCCATGGCTTACCCTGAGCCCCTCAACACACGCTTCTTCCCCCTCCCTTCTTGCTTCTTTCCCTCCAGCTTCCTGCCAAGGGTCAGAGGTGACTGTGGTGACATGGTTTGGGCATCTCCACCTCTGCCCTCTGGCCTCCTAGACACTGCTCCCCACTTAGTCTCTGGAGAACTGCCCATATTCATTCAAGGCTTGAGAGTTGCCAATGACTCCTGGGCCTGTCCCCACTGCAGTGTGTGTGTGTGTGTGTGTGTGTGTGTGTGTGTGTGTGTGTGTTTAATTGTGCCAGAATAACTCTAACCCAAAATATGTCATCTTTGCCATCCTTTCGGGTATAGAGGCTCACCGAAATGGGACCTTTTGTGCTCAGGCATTTCTGGGGCCGGACTCTGTCTCATGGAGAAGTTCTCAGGGCTTACTCCTGTCTCTGTACTAAGGGATCACTCCTGAAGGAGCTTAGGGGGACCATATGTGGTGCCAGGGATGGAACCCAGGTCTGACATGCAAGGCAAACGCCTTTCCTACAGCACCATCTCTCGACCCTGTCTTAGCCATTTTAAGTGTGCAGTTCTAGGGTTACGTTTTTTTCACACTGTTGTGAAACCCATCTGAGATCCCTTTTCATTTGGTCAAACAGAAACTTGGAAACAACAGCTCCCTGCTCCCTCCCTGCAGGCCCTGGAAACCTCTGTTCCGTTTCTGTCACTAAGATGCGGCTCTGGGCTGCTCCGCAAGGCGATCACACAGGTTAGTCTTTCTGATGAGAGGCTTATATTCACTAAGGCTGGTGACCCAGGAAAGGCTTCCTCTGACTCCAAGCCAGGCCGGCCAGTTTTCCCTGTCTGTTGCCTTTGTTGCTGCTGTTTCTTCTGTTCACCCCATGTCACTTGACACATTTCTCCACCAGTTCTGAGTCTCCTGGCCTGCAAACCAAGTCAGTGACCCCTCCTGTCCTGTCCCACTGATGATTTTCCCACACCCAATAGCATAATCTGTCAGGGATCATGTTTGTGATCCTAAGAGGATTGGGCAAGGGATAGATGCCTGATGGATGGCTAGAGAACTATGGATGTATGGACAGACAGACAGATGGATCAATGGATGGATGGATGGATGGATGATAGATGGGTTAGTGGATAGATGGGTGATGTATAATAGATGGATGGATGCAAGGCTGGAACAATGGCTGGATGACTGGATAGACAGATGGATAATGGTTGGATAGTAGCTAAATGGTTGGATTGATGGATAGATGGACGAAGTGATGAATGAATCCTTTGATGTTTGGACAGATGGATAGATATATGGATGATGGAGGATAGATGGATAAATAGAGGGATGGAGGAATGAATGCTCGAGTGGATGAATGATCTGATGGAAAACCTATCCTGATTCTACACATGCTAAAAAAGAAGAAATGGTTCTTCAGAGTTAGAAGAAATCTAGATCCCAGTCGTGAAAAGGAAAGTCCTTCCTAGATTTTTGTTTCTTTTGATTTTGGGACCACACTTGGTAGTGTTTAAGACTTACTTCCGGCTCTGTGCTCAGGGATTGGGGACCATATGTGGTGTCGGAATAAACCTGTGTCGACCTCATGCATGGCAAGTACCTTACCTGCTGTTTTATCACTCTGACCCCTGGACTCAAATTGTTGTGTTTTGTTTTTTTTTTTTTTTGAGTCACAACTGACAGTGCTCAAAACTTACTTCTGGCTTAGAGCTCACTTCTGAAGGGATTCAGGACACCATATGTGGTGTCAGGGATAGAATTCAGGTTGCCTATACGCAAGGTAAGCACCCCACCTAACTACCTCACTACCCCACCCTTTCTGGACCTTTGTCCCTCATTTGGACACAGAGATGAATCCTGGTGCCCTAGTGGGGCAGTAGTGGGGGTGGGGTGAGTGGCAGGCAGGAGGCAGTGACCCCTTACACTCAGGTGGCCCTGGGTCTGGCCTCAACTGTAGGAACAGCCTGGAAACCTCTGTAGATCTAAGCCTGCTGGGGCAGGAAACATCCCCACTTTGCAGAAGGAGAAATGAAGCCAGGGGAGCAGAGCGGGGTCAGATTCCTGCTCCTGCCCTGGGGCCTGTCCTTGCCCTGTTTCCCTCCTGCAGCTTCAAAGGTTTGACGTCTGAGAGTGGCTATTCCTGGGTGGCAGAGGTGTGTGTGGTGGGGGAACAGGGAAGGAATGAAGGAGTGAGGTGCGGTGGGGAGGAGTCAGAGCTGGGTCTGAGCTGCATTAATGGGGCCTCCCCTCCCTAGGGGTAGTGTCTTTCCTCCAGAACTGCAGCTCAGAGGCCTCTGACTCTGTCTAGAGCAGTCTGGGCCTTAATGAGCCCTCGAGGGCCCTCCCTCTGCGCCACAGGCTACTTTCAACCCCTACAGGTTCCTGGGTGCTCTTGGATGCCCACCCCTAAAAAGATACCCTCCAGTTTCTGCTCAGCCTCCTGTCAGCGTGGCCTCTCAGTATGGCCACACTGCTATCCCATGGCAGGGACATCTGTGAGTGGACGCTGGGTGACCCCAGGAGCTGGGACTGTTTCCCTCCCTGCACTGATGAAGAAATAGGCCTGGAAAGATGGGTGGGGGCAGGAAGGGATGGCTTCTTCTCCCCTGCCCTGTGACCATGTGGTCACCACTGCCACTCCCCACTGGACCTCAGCATCCAGCTCCCTCCCTCTTCCACAGTGGACCTCTACCCCTACCCTAGTCCTCAGCCCTGGATGTTTGTAGGATGAGAGATTTGTGGAGACCAGCTCTACCCTCTCCCCATTTCTGGTACAGGGCCAGAAAGGCTTTATGTCCCCAAATGGTCAGTGATAAAGACAAAATTAGAGAAACCGGACCCATAGCATAGCATGGGAGGCAGTGTCCAACAGGTTTCCATCCTGGCACCACGTAGGGTCCCCTGAGCCCTACCAGCAGTGATCCCTGAGCACAGAGCCAGGAGTAACACCTGAGCACTGCTGATCATGGGCCCCATACCCCCAAATAAAAGAGACAAAGAAATAGAAGCTGGTCTCTTCCTTGCAGTGGCCGCCACCCGGTCACCTTGGAACTGTCCCTCAAAATAGTGGCTCAACTCCTGTCCCTGCCCCTCGGCTTTGTCCAGCTGCAGACTCTGCCTGTCCAGAGCCTCTTCCAGGCCGCAGTGCAAGAGTCCTTGTAGCTCCATAGCCAGTCCTGGCCTCCCGCATGCAGCAGCAGTTGGAGGGGCCCAGGCTGGATCCCTGAGCCCCAACCATGCCAGGCCCCTTGTCCATTTGTCCCAAGAGAAATGGGCTTCCTGGGAGGCAGGAGGGGAGGTTCCTGGCCAACGAATGATACCACAGCACTTCTGGGGCCCTGTCACCCCACTTCCTCACTGACGCCCAGCCCTCAAACCCCTGAGTTGGAGATATCCAGTTTGCTGGTGTGTGTGTGTGTGTGTGTGTGTGTGTGTGTGTGTGTGTGTGTGTGTGTGAAACTCTGGGGGTTCAGAAACCAGCACAAGACCTTTTGTGGCACCAGGTAACGAGGCAGAGCTGGCTAAGGGAGACCAAGTCAGCACATGTCTGGGCCCAGGGTCAGGTCCTGCCTGGACCCTCAGAGGGGGTGACTGTCCCACAGCTTAGGACAGAGGGATGAGGAGCGGAAAGGAGAGATGGAAGTCAGGGATGTGGGGATGCCCAGGAAGGAGGTCGCAGGACAGAAGGTGACCAGTGTCAGATGAGGACATGCAGGAGAGGCAGATGGGTCTGCCTGCCCACGGGCACTAGTGGACAGAGGTTCTTCCAGGCTTTCATCACAGAATGCTGGGAGCTATGGCCCAGGCCTGTCACCCCCCCCCACCCCGGAGACTCTCCACCATTGGAACTCCCCGTCCGTCCACAAAGACGGGTCCCCACCAAAGGCTGGAGCAGAGCCCAAAGTTGGGGGTACTTGCCTTGCAAATGGCTGACTTGCATTAGATATCTGGCATTTGGTTTCCTGAGCACTGCCAGTCATTCCTGAATATTCCTGATATGACCTAAAACAAAAAGAAACAAAAGTTTCAAGAGAGGTTTCTGGGAAAAGAGCGTGATGACAAGATAGGTAGGAGTTGATCTTTAGTCAGCACCTCACAGTTCACTCGCTGCCCCACCTCAGCATATGGCCAGGCCGGGACTCAGCTTTCTCTGAACATGTGAGCAGTATGGATAGAGCAACAGATGTTCCTTTGGCCCTGCGGTCCGACTTGGGTTCAGCTGTCGGCAACTGACTTACTAGTCTATCCTATCCAACTCATGACCTCTACCTTATAGTCTTACATGGCTGCTTGAGATCCAGCTGCCACGACCACGCTTCAGCTAGCTGGAAGGAAGACAGAAGCCAGGCACTGATCATATGAAAAGAGAGGCTGCTGGGATGGGACAGACAGGCCAAAAGGACAGAGATGAAGTGCGTGGAAAGTAGACAGGAGGTGCCGACAGACCCTCTGAGATTCTGTCTCTGTGGCTGGAGGGAGTATACCAGGTACGTCGGGCACTGCCACTGTCCCCTGCCCCCTGGGCCCAGAGCTAGAAAAGCCCCTGAGCACAGCTGGGTGTGGCCCCAAACTCCCTTCCAAAGGAAGAAGCTCCTCTCTTTCTTCCTCTTTTTTTTGGGGGAGGGGTCACAACTGGCGATGCTCAGGGATTACCCCTGGCTCTGTACTCAGGAATTACTCCTGATGGTGCTCGGGGTCCACATGGAATGCCAGAGATTGAACCTGGGTCGGCAGCATGCAAGGCAAACACCCTCCCAGCTGTACCATCACCCAGCCCCACCCCTCTCCTTTTAAGAACTTTCTTTTCTTTTATTTTCTTTTTCTTTTGCTTTATGGGTCACACCCGGCGATGCTCAGGGGTTACTCCTGGCTCTTCACTCAGGAATTACTCCTGGCAGTGCTTGGGTGACCATATGGGATGCTGGGGATCGAACCTGGTAGGCCATGAGCAAGGCAAACGCCCTACCCGCTGTGCTATCGCTCCTGCCCCCTAAGAACTTTCTTTGCAAGCTTGATGCTGCTTTTTCTTTTCTAGATTGTGGCTGCATGAAAATCGTGGAGCATCAGGACGAGACTCACAGGATCAGAGTGACGGCTTCACATACATGAATCCCGGAGCCAATCCCCGAACACTGCTAAGAGCAACTCCTGAGCACTGAACTGGGAGTCGTCCCTGAGCATTACAGGGTGTGTCCCCCCAAAACAAAAACCACAACTGTAAAATAAGAAAGCGCTGGGGAGGTGTTATCCAAGGCAGGGGCGAAAGCCAGCTGGTGACTCGGGATGCCTTTACAGGGCC
Source organism: Cryptotis parvus (assembly GCA_021461705.1). Lineage (NCBI taxonomy): Eukaryota > Metazoa > Chordata > Mammalia > Eulipotyphla > Soricidae > Cryptotis > Cryptotis parvus. The sequence continues at coordinate 47,557 of JAJIBD010008606.1, read as the reverse complement.
TCAGGTCCTGTAGGTTTCTGTGCAGTCTCCCTCCTTCTTCTTGGCTCACAAAAGACATCATTGTCCATGCAAAGTGGGTTTACCAATGAGGCCTGTTTGACAGATGAAATATTAGTTTCAGCCAGGCCACAGGGAGAAAAAAAGACATTTACATCTATACAAAGAGATCCCCACACGGTTCAGCTCACATCCTTCAAGATTCACAAGATGCATTTCAAATGCTGGAAAACCCTTGGTTCTCCCCTGCACGTCTTGCCCCAAGTGTGACCACTGAGTGCATCTGTTCATGCATTTACACGCGCTCAGACCTGGTTAAGCAGAACACCAGTGAGAGCAATTTATGTGTTGTTCAGCAGCCTGGTTCTTGGTCCAGTTACTTGGCAATAAGTCTTGGCGGTTCCATCATGCCAGGTCTCACGGATGTGCCTCCTTTGTGACAGCTTAGCAGCACCTCACCCCAAGACTCCTCAGAGCTTACTGATGGGGACTGGGCTTGCTGCCAAGTTTTGCCATTACAAGCACTTTGGGGGCTGGAGAGATAGGGAGGGACTGACCCTGGTTCAATCCCCAGCACTGTGTATGGTCCCACGGGCCCCGCCAGAGTGACCCCTGAGCACAGAGCCAGGAATAAGTCCTGCTGAGTGTGGCACACCAAGCCCCACCCCCCCCACAAAAATACAAAAACACACACTCTTACCTTCTTCTCTGCATCTGTGTGCGGTGCTTCTGAGGGTAGAGTCCCAAGCTGAGAGAGAGAGGGAGGGGATTTCTCTCTTTCTTTACGTGTGGCCCTTGCTCCGTGAAGCCCAGCCTGACTGCGGACAAGCCTATGGTCAGGTCAGAGCTGGCCTTCCTGGATTCTTCTCTCCCTCTGAACCCACACCAGCCTGGCACAACTCTGGCACCAACCTCGTCACTGGACCTCTGTGGCTGAGTCTTTGCCGTCACAGAAGCCCCAAACCCCAGCCTGTCTCCTAGTGCCCAGCCTTTACTGACCGCACATTTGTCCATCAGGGAGGAAGAAGCCTCCCCTGTGTCCTCTGGAGTCTGTAGGGCCCTCTTGGGCGGTCAGCTCCCTCACTGCTCACGGCACTCGCCGTCCTTGGTGGTGGTGTGCTGGAGTTTGCACAGTCTGCGGCTGCAGGGAAAAGGCACCCCATGTGTGGGTGGTGCCAGGGATGGAACTCCCAGTCTTGCTCCTACAAGCCAGGACCATGCCACAGAGTTACCCGAAGCTTCTCATCCTCACCTTCCCACTTCCCTCCAGCTCTGGCAGCCACTGCTCTATTAAAGCCCTTTTTCTGTTCCGTTTTGGCTTTTTGTGCTCCTCTGCGGGCGGGTGGGGTGAACCTGAGCCAACTCTAGGATCTGGGGTGACTCTTCCCGCAGTCTGGAGCTGGTTTGCAGTGAGCCCCACCTTCTGCTAGAGAGAGGCTCAGCTTTGGCTCTGAGAGCTTGAACCGAAAACTTTTGGCTCTCCTTGAAAGGGCCCCTATCTGGAAATCTGAGTCCCAGAGACCCAAAGAAGTGTGAGAAACACACACACACACACACGCCATCACACACACACACACACACACACAGACACACAGACACACACACACACACACACACACACACACCAGTCCAGCTGAGCCCCAGCAGGTTGCTGATGGGGTTATCCAAAGTGTAGCTGGTGGTTCCTCTGGGCCTGGTGCAATTCATCAGAACCTGGGCTTGATGGATGAGACAAAGGAGGGGAGGTGGCGGGAGGCTCCTGAGCCCTTCCAGGGCCACAGCTGGGACAATCGCCATCAAAGCCCCCCAGCAGCCTGGCAGAGGTGACTGAGGCCAAAGAGATCAAGTTTCTGGCAAATGGTTGGGGGTAGAGGCTCCTGGGAGACGGTGTAGTGGGGCCCCTAGGCCCCTGGCTGAACCGGAGGAGGCGGGTGGGCTGGGCTTCTCTAATGGGGGATCAGGGCGGGCTAGGAGGAGAGGCTGGGGAGCAGGAGGAGGGGCAGGGCGGGAGCTGGTGGAGGGGAGGAGGGGGCTGCTGGCTTTTGCAGGGATCAAGCACCTTTGAAAGCAGGTGTTGGAAGTACCGCTGGGGTTGGCCACAGCTCCCGCTCCTGGTCCCAGGTGCTGGTGTTCAGAGGAGGGGTCCTGTGGTTGGGGAGCACCCGGTCTGCCGGGACTCACTGCAGACAGGAAACAGCCCAGCAGGAGAAAGACTGGAGGGGGAGCAGGCAGAAGCTCAGCCTTGCAGAGGACCAGGTAGGTCAGGGGCAGCTGGGGGAGCTGGACACGGCATACTGGGGGGGGCTCTGGGGGGTCCAGAGAATAAGAGAAGGTGTGGGGGCAGGGAGGGTGCGCAGGGCAGGGCTGAGGCTAGAGACCCTTACTAGGCCAGCCCCTAGGAATGTGAGAGTGAGCTCCTACCTGTGTGTGGTCAGAGGCTGAAGCAGGAGAGCGGCTCAGGGTAGCTTCCCAGCAGAAGGAAGCCATCTCTAGGGTAGTGGGGCCCCACACCCCCATCCCCCACCCCCAGGTTTGGGGAATTGAACTGATCTGTAAGTCCCTGAAGGCAAAGAACATCTCTAACATCTTGATGTTCTCAGTCTCTTCTTGGTTGCCGCCCCTGACGGGAGACTCACTACCCCCTGTGGGCAGAAAGCTGGAGCTGAAACGGGCCTCCCTGCCGGCCCACCTCCAAGGCAGAGCTGCCTGAGCCCTCGGGAGGGAAAAGAACACGCTGCCCCTGAACAGTTGCCTCCTCCTCGTCCACTCCTCAAGCCGGGTAGCCTGGCCCTAGCTCTTCATGCTCCGAGGGTACAATGGTTGAGGGCAAGGAAGGGGATGCAGGATGCTGTGTGGTGCTCACGTGGCCAGGGAAGCGGGGCCAGTCACTCACATTTCCTCGGAGGCCGAGCCACGCCCCCACAATGCCTCTAACCCCACAAGTCTGGGTCCACACACAGGAGGTGCCTGTGTGTGGGACCCGGCGTTCATTCATGAACTGTCCAAAAGGGGACACCCCTGTACTCCCAAGCCTGCGTGGGGGCTCTGTCTTGGAGTCCCGGTGTTATGGGGGGCTGTGTGGCATGAGCAGGAACAGTGCCCCACTCCTAGACCAAACACCCCTTGGACATTTCCTACTATGCTACTGGCGATTGTGGGGGTGCTACTGAGGTTTGGGGGGTACAACTAGACTTGGAGCCAAGGAGGCTGGAAGAGTGGTGAGCACTGCAGGAGGGAGTCCTCTGAGTGTCCTGCAGATGTTCACCTGGTTTTGGATTTCATGTCCCAAACTGCTCCCCAGAGTTGGGGGTTGCTGGTGCATTATGGGTGTTCAAGGGCCTCATGAGCATGATATTGAGGTCCTGGGTTTCTAGGGGCATTTCTCAAATTCCGGGGTATTACTGAGAGTCTAGAGGGGCTCTGGGGAACCGGGAGTCCCTGGGTGAGTTTTGGGGGGTGCTCTCCTCTTTCCTCTGAGCATCTGAGGGTTCAACAGCAGGTTCATGCCACCACAGCTAAAGGCACGCACGCGGCCCTGCTCCTGGACACTAGAATTCCTTCGATTTAATCAAGCTGAACAAAAACACGGCCAGGAAGGAAGCCTGTCCCAGGCCCAAGGCCTTCACATGCTGCCTCCGGAATGAGCGGCCTCATCTGCTTCGTAGACTCTCCCATAGTGAGCAGGCGGGGCCTCTGCCCTGCTGGCCCCCTCGAACCATCCTCTGACTCATGCTGGCCTGGGCTGCTCCGAGTATCGGACTCACCTCATTTGAGAGAACATCAGCGCCCCTCCTGCCCACAGACTCCCCTTTTCAACCCTCCTAAGTGGTCTTGAGACCACTGCGAATGATCTCCATCCACAGGTCACCTCCTCCAGGAGGCCTCTGGAAGCTGCTGCCGTCTGCTTTACCCCACCCCTGCGGCCTGTCCCTCCCAGCTTCCCATCTACCATGCCTCCTTCCCATGCCCAAGGGTGGTCTCTGAAGCTTCGGATGAGAGCAGAGTGTCTGGAGAGCAGGCCTAGCTGGGCCCCCAGCCCTTGGGAGGTCTTTGGAGCCCTGGCTGCAGCTCTCCCTGGGGCTAGAGAGGGATTCCAGACACCTCCCTTAAATCCTCCCCGGCATATCCCAGCAACAAACTCTTCTAGCTTCGAGCTGAGAAGAAACTTGGGGGTCACAAATTGGGGTCATATCCCAGTCTGAGCCATGCGACCCTTAGTAGCCCTGGAGTTTCTGCCGCCTCCACCTTCTGAACTCCAAAAGTAGATAGGGCATGTGAGACCAGGGAGGGCAGGGAATAGCCAGGGCGGCCGCTGCCGTTTGGGCTCTGCCTGGTGGACTGGCTACATGTTCTTGGGCCTGGAGTCATTGAGGCCAGCAGGTGGGTCTGAGCGCACGAGAGTCCATGGCTCAGGCCTCAAGGGTTACCTTCCCCACTGCTGCAGAGAACTGCGCTCTGAGCATCTAGGTCTGCTCTTCTCTTTCCTGGCCTTCCCTGACCAGGTGGCAGGGACCAGGCTTCCCCTCCGTCTGCTGTGTTTTGCTCAGCGATGGCACAGAGTTTGGCACCACTGTCTTCTCATCCTTGGCACTTTGCCTGGCTTCTAGTCAGCATGTGATCCTTATATTCATAAGGATCATTTATTCACATTCATGAGTGAATGAATGAATGAGGCCAGGAGACAAACTCAGGGATGCTTCTGCCTTGTAGAATGAGTTTCTTGGCCCAGACTTGACCCCGATGGTCGCAAGTTTCCTTTAAGATCAGGTAAGAGAAGCTGAAGGCCACCAGTGGGGAGGGCACTTGTCTGTACACAATGGATCTTAGTTTCGTCCCTAGCACTGCTATGGGTCCTTGAGCACCACCAAGAGTGATCCCTGAGCACAGAGCCAGGAGTAAGTCCTGAACTGATTTGCTGTGTCTGGCCCCCACGTCAGAATTTTCAAAAAAGCAAATCATGGGGCTGGAGTGATAATACAGCAAGTAGGGCCCTTGTCTTTCATGCGGTCAACCCGAGTTGGGTTCCTGACATCCCACAGGGTCTCCCAGCACTGCCAGGAGTGACCCCTGAGTGCAGAGCCAGAAGTAAGCCCAGAGCACAGCTGGGTGTGGCCCCAAAACAAAAACCAACAAAAATCAACCAGGGTCAAATCTGGTAAGAGTTGCTTGCTCCCGACGCTGGGTGTGCGATTCCTAGCAGCTGCAGGGGATTCTGGACTCGGTGTGGAAACAGTGGGCTCAGGGGGTCTGAAAGGAAGAGACCTGGTACAGCAGTGTTGCACAGCACAAGCACACAGTAGAGCAATGATCACCAGGACACACAACGGTTAATAGAAACCATCTTTGAAGCTCCAGGGCAGGCTCTGTGCAGCTGGGGAGGGAAGAAGATGAGGAAGAAAGGCAGGGGGAGTGGGGAGAGGCTGAATTCTGCTCTCTGGAAGTACAGCCAGCCCCAGAGGCACTTCAAATCCCTGGGATCAAACTGGAAGTGTGGCTGCACTGCATCAAACAGCGCCTCATGGACGCTGAGTCAGCAGACAGGGCAGGCAGTAGGCACCCGGCGAGAGCCCTCTTCCGGGAACGGGCTCTGGGGAAGGAGGAGCCAGGCCCCACTCCCCTCACCCCCGGCCCACCAGAGCTCTGGTCTGCTCCTTCGAGGCCCCTGGCTGGCTGTGGCATTGGGTCAAAGAGCTCTTAGGCCCCTTTGAGCCTCCCTGTGCCATCTGCCTGCTGGGAAAGGGCCAGCCCCCCACTCCCATCCTGAGCCCCTCCCTCTGCCTCTGACTTTTCCCTGACCTCGAGGCTGCAGAAAGAGCTTCCTTCAGGAAAGAAGCACACACACACGTACATAGTCACAGTTATACACATGAAGTCATATAGTTAAACACACATAGTCACACAGTTACACACAGAGTCATATAGTTGCACATCACACCATTACAGCCACAGAGTCACACAGTTACATAGTCACATGTTACATACAGAGTCACAGTTACAAACTCACACATGTACATAGTCACACACTATACATAGTGACATGGTTACACAGAGTCACAGCTGCACACACTCCCACATGTATACAGCTACACGGTTACACAGTCATACAGTTACACACACTCACACAGTTACACACAATCATAAGTTACACACACATACACTCACACACAGTCACACACAGTCACACAGTTAAACACACGTACTCACATACACACAGTTGCCAAAAACGTCCACAGTTACACATGCAGTCACACAGTCACAACTTACACATGACTCACATGTATCACGTATATTCACGAGCATTCACACTCATACACACTCACAGACTCACACCCACCTCTGCCCTGGACTGTTTCCCATGGTGCTAGTGGTACACAGAACCTTCTCTGGAAGCTTCAGACAGGCTGAAGCTTCAGACCACTGAGCTGGGGCCTCTCCAGGTCAGGGCTCAGCCAGCATGGGCTTTGCAAGTGTTCCCTGAATCTCTGTCCAGAATCAATGGAGGAGCTTTAAAGTCGTGGGCCAGAGGTGTGGCCCAGAACATCCCAGAGCATTCGGTGCTGCATGCTCAAGGCCCTGGGTTTGATCCCCCAACATCACCTGTCAGAGGAAGATAAAATGCAAACCTTGTTAGGGGCTGAGTGACAGCACAGTGGGGAGGGTGCTCGCCTTGCATGTGGATGATCAGGGTTTGAGCCCCAGCATCCCATAGGATCCCCAGAGCACACCAGAAGTGACCCCCTGAGTGCTCAGCCGAGAGCAAGCCCTGTTGAGCACTGATGGGTGTGGCCCCAACACCTCAACCCCAAAGATTTCAACTCTTGAGGACTCAGGGGTGCGGTGCAAGTGTCAGAACACACGCCTGGCATGTGCAACGTTCTGGGTTTGATCTCAGCACCACATTTCCTGCCCCTTTGAGCTTTATGGGCGTGACCCTGAATGCCCTCCCCACCAAGCACCACCCACTGGGCCCAGACAGTGCCTGCTCCTGTGGTCCCGCTGACCCCCACAACAATGTAAAGTACCTTAGGTGGGAAGACACAACCAGGCCCCTGGGAAGTTTTGCAGCCTTTGTCTGCATCTTGCTGGGTCCTGGAGGGAGAGCGTCCAGGGGTGCAGGGAGGAAGGATGAAGAGGACCCTCCACACCTCAGCTCTGGCCCTGCCTTCCTCACCCATTCCACAGCCTGGGCAGAGCAGGAAGCAGGCAGAGTGCTGGCGAGGCTGGTTCTCGTTTCAGGGACTAGTTTCCGCCTTGTGGGGGGTGAGTTATCTCCTTGTGAAATCAAGTTGATGAAACATAAAGCTCCTCACCAGTGAGACACGTACGGTGCCGCTGCCTCCTTCATGGAAACCCCAGGGAAGGAATGAAGGTGCCTGACTCCTGCCCCCACCCCGGGTCCAGCCCTGCGTGCCAGGATGCCAGCGCACGCCCAGAGGCCTGGTGTGTGGGGCACTGCAAATGTGGTGGGCATAGGTGAGGGAGCGTTGGCACAGGAGCTGAGGTATGTGAGAGTAGCCAGGTGTGGGGGGGCTACCTCCGGCCCCCTGGCACTGAGGCCTCTTGTAACCGAGGGGGCTTAGGGAGGATGGGTACATCCAGACCCAGACCCCCAAGGGGTCCACAGAGGCAGGCTGAGGTGGGGGAGTGTCTGGGAGCTGAGCCCTCGAGTGTGGAGCAGGAGGGGCCTGGAGGGAGAGCAGCTGAGCCCGCCCACCCTTTCATCTCTGCAGTCCTTCCTCTGACCCTTCCTTGAATGTGTCTGTGGGTCTGTCTGGGTGGGTTTGGGGAGGGGAAGGAGGGGAGGGGGTAGTGTCTGCAGGCAGCCCTGATTGGACAAGCCTTGTGTGCAAACAGGAGGGGGCCCTGCACACGAGCAGGTGCTCTTGGCTTGAGCCGCAGCCCCCGAGGGACGCATGTAGGCGCCGACCCCTGGGATTACCCTCCAGCAGGACCAGGCGGGCTTCCACGGGAGGGGACAGAGAAGCCCAGAGGCCCGACCTCCTCCGGTGCCAGCCGCCAGGCCCAGCTCTGGGAAGGGCCTTTCCCAGAGAGCTAAAGGCAAGAAAGTAACCTTTAGGATTCAGGAGAAACGTTCCTTTGTTTGGGCCTCTCTTTCTTTCTTTTTTTTTCCCCTAAGCCTCTTTTCACATCTGTACCAGCTTTTTCGCTTGTCCTGGGGTCACAGAACGGTCGGACCATGGCGTCTTCACAGACTGCAGGCAACCAGACATCATCGGAGGCCTCCGAGGGACTATTCCTATGGCAACTGGTACATCGATGAGCCCTCCGGGGGCCAGGGAGGCCCCCACAGAGCCGTAAGTGCCCCCTTCACCCATCCCCACTGCCCTGCCAGCCCTGAGGGGACTGTGGACACGGGACACAGGACAGGGAGCCCCAAAGGGCTCTGCAGCCCTTTGCTTGTGTCCCGTGAGAAGCTCCTTCCTGGGTTCCATGAGAACAACAGCTGGGGGTGTCCCCTGCAAAATCCCTGTGTGAGGACTCACAAAGCCAGCACCCCCTGCCTGGTACTGGTCTGGGGCACTGGCTGCTGAAGGGTGAAGGAAGCCAGCTGGGCCCTGCAGGGGTCACGGGTCCCAGTGGGGGGTCCGAGGGTTGTTTTGTTAACCGGGTCAGGCCGGCCAGGGAAAGACCTGAGGAAGAGAGGGGGTGGGGGTGGAAGGGGCCGCTGTTGTGTGTTTGTCACAGGCTGGGCACTGCGTCCAGGCCCTTTCTTTGTTTTGTCTGAGCACCCTGCAGGAGCTGACCTCAAGCCTCCCTCCCCATGGGGGTTGAGTAAGCAGAGTGGGGGCCCCATTTTTCCTCTTCTGTTTCTGGCCCAGACCCTCCCCCACCTTCTTGCTCTGTCTCCGGGTTTTGGGGGAAAGGTGAGGCGGGAGGGGGCTTGGCGCCAGATGTGTCCACATCTGTTCTCCATCAGCCCTGAAACTGGAGGAGGAGGAATGCTCACGTGCCTCCCCAGGGGCCAGGCCTGGTCACCCTGTCCGGGAGGACTTGGCGCCAAGCACCTGGACGGCAGCCTTGCTGGCCATGAGGGGCCCCCACCCAGCCCTGGTGACCCTGACAGTGTATGGATGGAGGTGGGGGAGCCCAGGAACCCGGGAGGGCCAAGCTGACCTGAGCCAAGGTCCTAATCTGCACCTGCGTCCTTGGGGCCGCGGGCCTGAGCACTGGCTGGGCCAGGCGCCAGCTGCCAGCTCTGTGCTGAGGTATGTGGACGGGGCCTCAGAGCAAAGTTTGGTGCAAGTCTGGCAGAGGGTTGGGGGTGGCAGTTCCAGCTCCGATGTGGGTGGTGCTGAGATTGTGCAGTCCCTGAGGGCCCCCCCCCCCACCCTCAGCCCATACAGGGAAGAATGAAGAGGATTGTTTGAATCCACTTAGCCAAACCCAGCCTGCGGCCTGCTCCCTCCCTCCACCCCGCCCCCTTCAAAGGCGGGAAGTCTGCTGCTCCTCCAGGGAATCCTGAGGAGGTGAACTCAGAGTCACCTCTGTTCTGAGCCCTCACTCAGGAAGCCTTTTGCTGCTGGGCCTGGTCCCACTCCGCCTGGGGCAAAGGCAAGGCTGGGTCCAAGGGAGGAGGTGCAGACAGTCCGATGGCGCTGCCAGCCCGTGTGCAGCCCATCTCAAAAGTTGAGCTGCTCTTTGCTGCCCTGCAGTGTCCCTGGTCAGGACCTGTGTCTACACCATCTTCAGCTACAATCACTGCCCACCTGGGGATACAGATGGGCCCATGGCCGCTGTAGGGGAGGCGTCACTCACCTCTTGCTCTGCATGTGCCCTCAGACCCTGCCGCAGGGACAGGGAGTGTCAGGAAGTGGGGACCCCAGACCGAAGGCTTCCCCGCCCCAGAGACCCCAGATGGCAGGCTTCTCTCCACTCCAGACACCACAGATTGCAGGCTTCCGCCCACCCCAGAGACCCATTCTGCCGTCCCTTCTGGTCAGACCCCTGGCTACCTCCTGCTCAGAAGCACCACGTAGAGGCTTGTCTTACTTCTCCTTTTGGGGTCAGCTCACTGCTCTGGCCTCTGCCCCCAGTGCCCACCAGCTGTCCCAGCTTCCTGGGCCTCCTATGTTTGCCTCCTCTTGGAAGAAGGCCCGAATGCCACAGTCATTGGAAACTCCCTCCCCTCTCCTCCCTCACACCCAGACAGTCAAGGTTTTCTCCTGCCCACTGAGATGCTGCCTGCTGCCCCACTGCCACGTGAGGGGCCATTTGAAAATACCCAGAGCTGGGGCTTCCCGAGGCGTGGAACAACCACACTGAGGTGGGAGACACTTGCTACGATGCTTCTTTCCCTGGGGGAGCCGCTGAGCCCTGGCTCTGCCCCTCTCCAGGTCCATTCGGGCAAGATCCTGAGCCACACTGGGGCTTGGTCTCCCTGGCCGCAGGAGGTGTAGGACAGTGCCTACACCTCTTAGGGACCCCGAAGGCTCATGCAGGGTGCCAGCAATGCATGGCCCCAAAACCAGAGGGTTAAACCTCAGTGCTCCACAGCCCTGAGCTCTGTCCTGCTCCCATGCCTGCTCCCATCTGCTCTTGGCAAGCCCTGGGGTACAGGCCAGCTGAGAGCCTTGGTGGCTCAGCCGCATTCCCTACCGCCTGCACACCCCCCCCTCAGCTCATGCCCAGAGCGGGATGCCCTCCCTTCCTTACCTAAGGAGATGCCAGCTGTCTTTCAGATTCAAATCCTAGCCCTTTTTCCCTAGACTCCTTGCCCTCTCTTCGCTCTGCTTTCCTGTTTAAAAATAGATAAATGCCTATTGAGCAGACAGTGACTTAGACACAGAACTTAAGTTCCAGGGGGCGGTATGCTTACACATGGGTGTGCACAGCATAGTATCCCCCCAACCCCAAGTCTAGTCTATGTCCATCAGCAGGTAGCTGACCCTTTCATTGGATTGACCCACCCCCAAACTCTTTCCCCTCTGGTAGCCACCATCTGCTCTCTGCATCTGTTGCTTTTGTTTGTATTTTCTTCTGTATCTTCCCCATGAGTAGAATCATATTTGTCCTTCTAACCCACTCTGCTAAGTATAAGGAGCTCTAGAATCGCCCGAGTTATTGTGGAATGGTAGAATCTCTTCTATTTTTAATAGCTGAGTCTCCTCAAGGGCCATGTGCCCATACTTCTCTAGACAGCCAGCAATCAGGCTGTTTTCTTCTGTATGTTTGGTTTTTGGGTTTGAGGGCCACAGCCAGCAACGTTCAGGGCTTACTCCTGGCTCTGTGCTCAGGGATCCTTTCTGGAGGGGCATAGGAGACCATATGGGATGCTGGGGATAGAAACCCCGAGTCATGGGGGCGGGTGATAGCCCAGCGGGTAGGGCGTTTGCCTTGCACGCGGCCAGCCCATGCCGCCGGGTTCAATCCCGGCATCCCATATGGTCCCTCGAGCACCGCCAGGAGTAATTCCCTGAGCGCAGAGCCAGGAGTAACCCCTGAGCATTGCCGAGTGTGACCCAAAAAAGCAAAAAAAAAAAATAAATAAATAAATAAGAAAAAAAAAAAGAAACCGAGTCAGCCGCATGCAAAGAAAGTGCCCTGCCCGCTGTGCTATCTCTCCAGAGCCTACATTTTTTTTTGTTTGTTTGTTTTGGGGCCACACCTGGCTCTGCACTCATGGATCGCTCCTGGCAGAGCACAGGGGACCCTACTGGATGCCGGAATCTAAACCGAGTTGGCTGCATGCAAGGCAAATGCCCTCCCCACTGTGCTGTGGCTCTGGCCTGCTGTTTGCTTATCTTGACTATTCTGAATAATGCGACTCAACCCAAATAACCTAATATTTTCAGATTTTCATATCAGAACTCTGGAGTGGGGAATTGGAGCAAACAACGTTTTTCTTGCTAATTCCCCCAAGGAATTGCCAGCTTGTTTCCCACGTGACTCCCCGCAGTTTATATTCCCAACAGTGTCAGGGCTTTCCTCCTCCTCCTCTTCCTCCTCCTGACACTTGTGGCTCCATCTAAGCACTCTGAGGAACTCAGATAACTCTGCCTGGCGTGCAGCTGAGCGGGGTTTGATCCCTGGCATTCCATATTGTCCCCTGAACCCAGGAGTGGGAACTCTACCCCTAGCACAGAGCCAGGAGTAAGCCCTGAGCACTGTTGGGCGTGACCCCAGAGAGATAGTTGGGGGGCAGGTAGTAAAGGGCGGAAGGTCCCCTGGACAACCCCAAGAGGCTTCCATGGGGTGGGATGGCTCCTATTTGAGGGTGGGTGGGAGCACGGGGCAGCCTGGTGTGGGCACCGTTCACTGAGCCTGCCTAGACCCAGGTCCAGGCCTCAGGGGTGAGGGGTGCAGACTGAGAGGGCCCGGAGCGGTGGTCTGAGCTCAGGCTCTGCTGGGCTGAGCCCCAGCCCACAGCTAGAGGAAGCATGAGCACTTCCGCCCAGACCATAGGAGTGGCTCGGGGCAGACCCCCCCTTGACAACCTCAGCATGAACCCCTGCTTGCAGCACTCTGTGATACGTGTTTGGGGGAGAAAACTGGCTCAGGGGATACTGGACAGTCCCCACAGCGGCTCTAGGGTGCTTAAACTCAGCCCAAGTCTGGGCATTTCTCTTCAGCTAAGGGTGCTGGGGTGGGGTGGGGGAGCCTCCTGGAGGAGGCCTCAGCTGAGCACAGGCTCAGGACTGTCTTCTCCCCTCTGCTTTGCCCCCAGAGACCCAGCCTCCTCAGCCTTGTCATTGCCTCCTCTGGGAGTAAAATGAGCTGGAGCTCTGCCAGGGCACAAGATCCCCTGGGGTAACTAGGAAAAGGGCACTCCTTTTTAGCTCTCTGCAAGGAGCAAAGCTTGATGAGCCACATAGCCTGGGTTTTAGCCCATGCTCGGTCATCCTTGTGCAGTGCACAGCCTACTTAACTGTACACGGAAAGCCTTCCACGCAAGGGGATCGAGAGGAGACCTATGTTCTCGAAGATGAAGGAAGGTCATTCTAGTGAGAGTCACAGGCCAAATAAATATCCAGCAGAGCATGGAGGTCACAGGGCCAAAAGATCAGTGACTTGTCAATATTCTAAAAGACAAACCTGTGAGAAGGAACTCAGGTTTGTGAGAAGAAATTGTGAGGCATGGAACATCAGGAAGGTTTCCTGGAGGAGGAAAGGGGATAAAAGCAGTTCTTGAAGAACAAGAGGGATCTGAATGAGAAGCAAGAGAGGCCAGGCTTGGCTGGGCCACACTGCTTCTCCTGTGTCTCCCATCTAGGGTTGTCTCATGACCCTGGAGAGCCATGAGACCTTGGGGAAGCCTGAGAAGGGGGAGTGGGCAAGGAGAGTCAGAGGGTGGAGGTTGGGTACTGGTGGTGGTGGGGGCCCTAGGACCGAACATCTGGAACCCTAAACCCTGGCCGAGGCCTGGCGTAGCCTTTGCTTGCCCTGCAGCTTGGTGCCACCCTGCCAGCCCAGCGTGTCCCCCGGCCTCCTCCACGCCTGCCTGGCCCTGCTGTCCGTGAGGTGCTGGGGTGGGGGCTCTGCCTCCGAGAGCCCGGAATGTGGGGAGGCATCTGGGGATGCTCTGAGAATCAGGTTACACCTGGGGGTGTCCAGCACCCCAACACTGGACTTTGCTCCCCTCCCAGATCCTTGGGATGTTGCTACTGACCATGCTGGTGCGGCGACGCTGTCTCTGGTCTCGCTGTGGTCAAGGCAGGCCCGGACTGCCCAGGTGGGTGTCCTCTCAGGTGCCCCTGACCCCGGGCTCTGACCTCAGGGACAAGCTTGGGGGTTTTCCCCTCTCTGTCCCTACCGGTTCTCCATGGCTAATGGGGACCCCTCAAGGGTCCTGTTCTTGACCCAGGTACACAGAAGCCCACCAGAACCCAGCCCCTGATGTGCCTCCTCAGATCTCACTCATCCTGAATCCCCCTGGGACTGGTCCCAAGGGGCCTCCCCCTTCCCCCTCTAAGTCTGAGTAATGAACCAGAATCAACCCCCAGGCCTAGACCCCGAATCAGGCTTGCCCTGCCAGGCAGGGAGTGGGGTACTGTAGGGGAGGCTGAGGGGGTGGGGGGGGCTGCCCAGAGCCCAGCTCCTGCCATCTGCCCTCTTCCCTGGGCCACACCCAGGCCACAGCCGCTGCTGCCCCAGGATGTTGTGACTTGCAGGCGCTCTCTGAAGCTTTGCCAGGGCGGACAGGCCGCTTGTGTGGGGGCTGCAACTTCCTGGCACGTCCAGGGCGTGGAGGGGGCAGTTCTGCTGTGCTGGGGAATGCTCCTAGGAACATTCATCGGCCCCCACAGCTTCTTGTGGAATGGGTAGAAGCCCTATCCGAGTGTCCCTGGCCGCAGCGTGGACCTTCTCTCTCTCCCCAGGGGGCAGGTCCAAGGTGATGGGGGTTGGGAGGGGGCTAGGGTCTAAGCAGCTCCCTTCTGTCCCTTCCCTGTCCCAGCCCTGCAGACTTTTCAGCTGGGGACAGGCCTCGGATGGTGCCCGCCATTGTCTTCATGATCCTCTTCAGCTCCCTGTTCCTGCTGCTCCCAGACCAGGCCCTGCTGCCCTTCCTGAGCTGCGGGTCACTGTCCAGCCCAGGTACCCAGCAGTTGAGTCCCTGAAGCTGGCTGACCACCTCTGGGTTGGGTGCCAAGGGTGTACAGGCAAGCCTTGGAGAGAGCCAGGGAGCTCCCGCTAGACTCCCCACAAAGCCAGCGTTCTCCCACGGCCCTCCTCACTGTCCCCACTGTCCCTCCGAAATGCCTCAGCTCTGCTGTGGGTCTTAGCCGGGGCCCAGTCGTGCCCTCTCAGTTCCTTCTAGCCTTGATCAAGGTGGTATCTAGTTGTTTGTTGGCCCAGAGTGAGAAAGGACGAGGACACGGAGCAGGAATGAGGACACAGCAGCTAGGCTTCACAGAGCTGATGGCGCTCAGGACAGCTGTCACCAGGACAGCCTATCGGGGCTCCATGTCTCACAGTGACAGCAGTGTGTGGTCCTGACGGTGGAGGATGCCAGGGTTCGCCAAGGGGCCAGTGAGGTAGCAGCAGCCTCATTGCATACTCACCAGTCAGGCCTCCTCAGAGCTTTGCATTTCCCCTGACTAATGAATGTACTGCCGTTGTGTCTATTTTACAGGTGGGGTAACCGAGCCTCCTAGAGGTAACTTGCACAGAGCCTGCACTTGAACCCAGGACAGCCCCGGACAGGGGTGGGATGGAGGGGCTGGACGGGACCCCTGGGCTGGCCCCTCCACCCCGTGCGTTTTCCTGCCATCTCGCTTTTAGGTCCCTGGAAGATCCTGGCCCTGCTCTACTACCCTCTTCTCTATTACCCACTGGCTGCCTGTGCCACCGTCCCACACAGAGCTGCACACTTGCTCGGCACCACACTCTCCTGGGGCGCACCTCGGGCGCAGGTGTGGCAGAGAGCAGAGTGCCCCCAGTCACCCCAGGTAGGCCAGGATGCCCTGGGCTTAGGGGCATGGAGGAGCTTGTGTGAGCCAGCAGGGCTTCTTCCACTTCTGTGCATGCATGGGCCACTCTGCCTTCTGCCAGCATAGCCCCAACACAGGAGCCTCTGCACACGGCTCAGCAGGGCCGGGCCCCTAGTCTTGGAGGGGCAGGGCAGAGGAGGGCACAGAGGAAGGCTGAAATCCCCCTATGACTCACCCTCCCTCCCCTGGAATGGCTGTGCAGTAAAAAGGTTTGTGGGGGCAATGGGGACAGGGACAGGGAATGGGGCGCAGCTTCACAGAGCTAACAAGGAAGTCCCAGAGCCCCAGAAACATGTCCACTGGCTGCAGGCTGGGTGGGAAGGACCTAAACCCTGGCTCTGGCGCCGGCATACCCCTTTCTCCATCCATTCACTGGACACAGGCTAGCCACGTTGGCAGTGCCCACCAGGGCATGCCTGGCACTAGAATATGGCTATGAAAGAGAAGACTCCAGCAGCTCATGAGCTGCCCATCCAGACGGGAAAACATGAGCGGCCCAACGAATTGGAAAATGGGCCGAGTGGACCTGGGTATGAGATAGCCATGTCCCAGCCGCGCAGGCTCGTTCCTGAAAGATGGAGCTACTGGTGCCAGCGCTCTGCATGGGGCAGGCTTATCCCAGGGCTCTGGGATGGGCAGGCTTGGTGCTTGCTGAGAGCAGAGACTGGATTGACCTTTTTATCTTGTGTATGTCTTGGGAGGCCACACCAGCTGTGCCCGGGGCTTACTCCTAGTCTGCACTCAGAGATCATGCCTGTGAAGACTGGGGACCATACAGGGTGTCGTAAACCCAATTGGCTGGGTAGGACACAAGAGCCCTATCCGCTGTGCTATCTCTCCAGCCCTGGTCTTTCCCTTTTTATTCTGTTTTGTTTTTGGGGTCACACCGGCGGTGTTTAGGGCTTACTCCTGGCTCTAGTCTCAGAGATCACTCCTGGTGGGACTGACTCAGATGATCTAATGGAATGCTAGAGTCCAACCAGCGGCCTCCCCTACTGTACTCTCGATCCAGACCCCTTTTTATGTTTTGTGTTTGCTGCTGGTCCCTCCTGAATGTGAGGCCTGTGCTTGGCCCGAGTTGTATCTGGGACCTCCCTTGGCTAGTCTGCACCACTCCATCCCGCTGCTTAAGAGGCTCCATAGCAATGGACTGAATTAACCAACAAAGGATGCAGAGAGAAGGGACCCTGCTGAAGCGTGCAGGGTCCTGGTGGCCAGACACAGAGTTAGGTCCCCATCTCAGCTTCAGGGGCCCATGTCCAATGCTGCAGGGATGTAGGGACATGGAAAGTGGGTGTCTCCCACTCTGGGTTCCATTTTGGTCCCCAGGGCTGGTACATTTCATTTCCTTTGGCTCTTCTAAGGTCTGAGGACGGCAGAGGAGGGCAAGTGGGGCATTTGTCCTGGGTGCTGAGCGTGTGGGGAGGGTCTGGTCTGAGAAGCAGCCAGCCCTGTCTTTCCCCAGGACCCAGAACCTCCCAGGAAGAGCCTGTGGGAGGGCAGGGGAGGTGGGTTCAGGTGCTTGGTTACGAGAGGCAGGTCACGGGAGGGAGTGTGTCTGTGTCCAGATCTACAGGTACTACTCCCTGCTGGCCTCCTTGCCTGTCCTGCTGGGATTTGGTCTGTTGAGCGTCTGGTACCCGGTGCAGCTGCTGAGAAGCTTTGGACACAAGACCAAAGTGGGCTGGAAGGTAACGGGGCCACATCCAGCCCTTTACGTTGCCCTGATGGTCTTGCCGGATGGGGGCTGAGCACATAGCAGAGGCCAGTGTTGGCTCCTTCAGGGGACCAATAGTCTCCCCGCCCCAGGCAAAGGATGTTGGGGCCTCAGTCCTGCCCAGGGGTCACTCAGTAGAGGAGAACTGGGCCAGGAGACAGAGAAGCCAAGACCCGTGTCTGAAGCACTAAGGAACAACATAGGAAACTGAGCCTTGGATATCCCAGGAGCTCTGCAGAGGCTGGCCTGAGTCCCAGGCACTCAGAGCAGAGCTGCCCCAGGAATGCGCTTTAGATTGGATAATGTCTGATTAAGGCGAGGCTCAGAGAACTGAGTCAGGTCAGGAGGACTTCCTGGAGAAGGTGGCTTTCGGCGGTGGTATGAAGTACAAGGAGGCGGTGGACGGGACCGAGCATTAAGAGGAGGCGCAGCAGGCCTAGGAAAGAGCCAAGGAAAGGGCAAACCGGGGCGTGCCTGTTCTGTTCTGGCCTGGTCTGCGGGCTGGGCAGGTCCTAGCACAGACACGGGGTGTTTCTGAAACTCTGAATGGAGGAGGGGGGAGGGCGGGTGGGTGGACACGTCATGACTGGAGAGGATTCCTGCGAGATATGATATGCCCGTTGAGATGCTTCAGCACCTACATGTGCCAGGCCCCGGCTAGGCCCCCCGACTGGAGCCCACTGACCTGTATCTGACCTCGGGAGCCACCAGGCAGAGTGCGGTGACTGGGGGCTATGCCCGATGCTCATGGGGCACGGGAAAGTGTGCGGGTGATGCCCGAGCTGTACTCCCCTGGGGGCCCCAGAGGAGGAGAAGCCAATCACCCAGGGGGAGGGTGGCTTCTGGGTGGCTGGATTCCCAGAGAGGAAGGGGCAGTCGTGGAGGCAGCCCCTGGCCTCCAGGACAGGCGCCAGCCGGTGGGTGTGGCCTGGATGGCATCTGGGACACAAGGCAGGGGCCGAGTCGGGCAACAAGTTACCCTGTGGTGTGTGGTCCTCAGGCAGAGGAAGAGGAGGAGGAGGAGGAGGAGGGGAGGAGGAAGAGGAGGAGGAGGAGGAAGAGGAGGAGGGGAGGAGGAAGAGGAGGAGGAGGAAGAGGAGGAGGAGGGGGAAGAGGAGGGGAGGAGGAGGCAGAGGAGACTCTTTCCTAGGGGGGATCTTTGGGAGCTGCTGGCTACCCTGCCATGGTTTCATGGACATCAGCTCCTGGTCCTTGTGGCCATGCCCCCTTTCCCTAGGAACTGTCACCTCTAGTTTGAAGCTGACTCAGAAGTAGGGGCCACACCCGACTCCCCCCCCCTGGCGTGTCTTACCCCTCTTCCCAGCATGCTTCTCTTCTGGAGAAGCCTTGAGAGAGCCAAGTGTCCCCCAGCCCGGCCACTGCTGCCCCCAAAGCCACAAAGGAAGCCAGTCAGCTTGGAGCTTGTCCCGGACCTGGGTGTCCATGCAGCAGGGGCCGTACCTCCATCCTGGGCCATGCCCAAGTCTTTTACCATCTTCCTGAGCCTCTGCCACTTGGCAGGCAGCTGGCAGCCTGGAATGTGGCTTAGACATAATCCCATCCGCAGGGCTCAGCTGAGGCAGAGGAGGGGGCGGGAGGCTGACCTGGAATGGCGTGTCCCATGCTTGGCAAGGCTGGGAAGTGCTCAGGGGACAGGAGGGAGAACCTGGAGGCATGGAGAGAGACCCCCAGCTCTGAGGGTTCTCACAGGGTGACTGGGATACGGTCAGAGGTTCTTACCCTGGGGTGCCCAGAGCCAGGACCCTCCCCTCTTATCCACCTTCTTGTCTGTGCCCCCAGCGGCCACAGGGTGAGGCCTCGGAGGTCTACCTGAGGATGCTTCTCTGTGGGAAGAAGCCAGAGACCAGGTGAGGGCTGAGGTGCTCTAGTGATGGGAGAGGCTGGCGGGGGGTGTCTGCTTCGAGGGCTGAGGTGCCCCTAGTGATGGGAGAGGCTGGCGGAGGGGGTGTCTGCTTCGAGGGCTGAGGTGCTCTAGTGATGGGAGAGGCTGGCGGAGGGGGTGTCTGCTTCGAGGGCTGAGGTGCTCTAGTGATGGGAGGGGCTGGCGGAGGGGTGTCTGCTTCGAGGGCTGAGGTGCTCTAGTGATGGGAGGGGCTGGCGGAGGGGGTGTCTGCTTCGAGGGCTGAGGTGCCCCTAGTGATGGGAGAGGCTGGCGGAGGGGTGTCTGCTTCGAGGCATTGGCGTGGGAAGCAAGGAGGGCAGAGATGAGGGATGAACAAACTGGGGCTCCACTCAGAGTGGGGCTTCTCCTGAGACCCCCACCACTTGGTCTCTCGGCAGCTCGCACAGCACCAAACAGGGTTTCCTGGCCCAGGCCTGGAGCCGCCTCCAACACTGTGTCTATACTCCACAGGCAGGTATGAGGGGTCTGCAAGGGAGCGAGACCCCCAGGGGCGGGCAGACCAGGTTGGGGTGTGCTGAGCAGCTGCACAGGGAAAGCTCCTCCTGATGCCCCACCTGGACAGTGGGGTGGGCAGCCCCAGTGCTGGCCAAGGGAAGCCCCTGGTTTGGTCTGTGCAGGGGCCAAGATTCTTTCCTGGGGTCCTGCCACTCACTGCCCCGCCCCTTTCCGGATCTGCAGGATTCAGACTCCCCCTGAGTTTGGTGCTTTCAGCCACCCTGATGGGGACAGCCATTTACCAGGTAGGTCCCCACCGCTGGGCTGTCGCTGACCTGGAGTGGGTTTGCCAACACCTCCTAACCCATCACAGTGTGTAAGATGGAATCACTTTCTGCAGGGAGCTAGGACTGTCCTGTGAAATGACTCTTTTTCTTCTTCTTCCTCCTCCTCCTCCTCCTCCTCCTCCTCCTCCTCCTTCTACTCCTCCTCCTCCTCCTCCTCCTCCTCCTCCTTCTCCTCCTCCTTCTCCTTCTCCTCCTCCTCCTCCTTCTCCCTCCTCCTCTTCCTCCTCCTCCTCCTCCTCCTCCTCCTCCTCCTCCTCCTCCTCCTTTCCCTTCACCTACTTGTACTTCTGCCCTTCCCCTTCTCCTTCTCTTCCTTCTCCTTTTTCTCTGAGAGCAGGAAATCTCTGTGGCCAGGTCAGAATTAGAAACTGAACCTAAGTTCAGACTGGTGCTCAGCTTCCTCTGTGGGAGCACTGAATGTTTTCTGTTCTGTAGTGTGGATAGCAGAGCTGGCTACTTTACAGAGGGCGGACACAGAGTCCTGTTCCTTGAACGTATCCTCATGGCCAGGAGGATGGCTAATGTCAGTGTCTGGGAGCGCTGGGCTGATGATTGGGAGTTGGGGCTTGTCTCAGGAGCGAGGATGCTGCCAAGGACAGCTCAGGAGCCGCTGACCCTGGGCCTGTGATTGCCAGCACAGCAGGGTGCCTCACTCCTGGACCCTTCCAGGTGGCTCTCCTGCTGCTGGTGGGCGTGGTGCCCACTGTCCACAAGGTGAGGGCTGGTATCAACACCGATGTGGCGTATGTGCTGGCCGGCTTTGGCATCGAACTGTCCGATGACAAGCAGGAGGTGGTGGAGCTGGTTAAGCACCACCTGTGGGCGCTGGAAGGTGAGATCAGCAGGTGGGCAGCGGGGGCACGGGCTGGGCTCCCCCATGCAGAATTCAGTCCCCACCCACTGGGGTACCTGGGGAACCTCCCTTCTCTGCTGCATCCTCAAATAGGGGCAGCCAAAACCCCCCCAGTCCCAAGTCTCCGGCCTGGGGGTTTGTCTCAGCAGCCCCTTGTAGCTCGTGGGGTGTCTCTCACCTCCTGCCCTGCACCTCCACACACACTTGCAGGTTGGAGAGGGGCAAGACTGTGGGGTGCAGGGACAGTCTAGGGCCTTTTGGGGTGGGGCACTGTGATGGGGACCTAGCTAAGGACGGCAGAGAAGCCGTGAGGGTGAGGTGGGGGCACACATTCCCGTCCCCGTCCTGGTCTGGGCCATCTCCCTTCTTCCTGGACAGTGAGCCCAGACCCAGAGCTGCCCCTTCTGTGCCCTCCTCCAGCCCTCAGCCCGTGCCAGTCTCCCATAGCCTCTCCTTACCGCTGAGGCAAACTCATGTGTAGCAGCATGGAGTGTGGAACCTCAGGGCACTGGGGCCCAAGGGGAGCTTGGCTTCCTGCATCAGAGCAGGGGCAGCTGTCAAGGCTCAGGTCTCAACCCTGGCCGTGCCCTGGGATTCCCTGGGATGCTTTCGCAGAAGCTGGGGTGTCGGTTCCATGCCCTAAGGTCCTCACTTCTTTGATCTGAGCTACAGACAGGACCACAGAGGTGGTTCATGGCTACAGGGGACCCCCCGAGTCCTGCCAGTGCCTCCAAGGGCCCCGCCACTCCAGCCCCCACTGCCCGTGGACTTAGTGCTGCCTCCACCCCCCACTGTGTGCTCCCGAGTGCCCTGGTGGGGCCTGGGTGATGGGCTCAGTCTGGCCTTGCTGAGAACGTCGCCATCTTCTTCCATCACGTCTCAGCCTAAGCTTCTGGGCGCCTCAGCTTCCCTGGGGCCCCCATTGCTCCTGTGCGGGGACATACACAGCCCACACCTGCTTTGCCTACATTCCAGGCCGGCTCACAGTGCCGGGCATCCTCCCAGAAGGAATTGTAACCTCGGGACACGTGGGCATGGCTCAGACAGGCAGGGAGAAGCTGAGTGCATGGCGTGGGGGCAGATGGTGCCCGGCGGGCCCCACTGAGGCCTTCCCTCTACTCCCTGTCCTCCAGTGTGCTATGTCTCCGCGCTGGTCCTGTCCTGCTCACTCAGCTGCCTGGTGCTGACCCGCTGGCGGCACACAGGTCAGTGATGGCTGAAGCCGAGTCTTGGGAAAGGTGGGAGTCCTGAGCACAGGCCCTGGGGGAGCACTGGGGCAGGTGGGGAACCGCCACTGCTCCGAAGGCCCAGGTTTCCCCTGAGTCTACCTGCCCTACTGCTCCGCACTGGGGCCTGGGCCTCATCCGGCGCGGCAGGATGGACAGTCTGAGTGCTGCTGCAAGGTTGGGGAGGGGTGGACCCCAGGCAGGAGCCTGTGGGGCGGATGGCGGGTGACCTGGGAGAGCCTGAGGCTCTGGGAGGAGAGAGGGTGGACAGGGTGAGAGAGGGCCCCGGAGAGATGGCAAAAGGACACAGACCGCCCAGCCACCTAGTGACCGAGTGACAAGGAGAAACCAGGAATCTTGAGCAGAGGGACAGAAGGTTCTAGATGGGTGGGAAGGAAGGGGGTGTTGGCGAAGCTAGAGACCTGCTCCCTGCCAGTGTCAGGCTTCACTGGGGGTCCAGCCCGGGGTCTTTCCCCACAGAGTTGGCCCAGCTGACCAGACATGGAGGCTGAGTCACCACCCCTCGGAACTTGCCTCCTGCCCCAGGGGCCAAGTTATACATCCCCCTACACACACACACACACACACACACACACACACACACACACACACACACACACACACACACACTCACTCATACTGCTTTCTCACTCTGACTGGGCTCAGGTTGCACCTTCTGAGTTTCCCTCCTACCATGCCCCCACCATCCCACTGACTTACTTTTTTTGGGGGGTCATACCCGGCAATGCTCAGAGGTTTCTCCTGGCTCTGCACTCAGGAATTACTCCCGGCAGTGCTTGGGGGACCATATGGGATGCTGGGGATCGAACCCAGGCCGGCACAGGCAGGCCTCCTGTAAGGCAAACACCCTACCCGCTGGGCTATTGCTCCTGCCCCGACTTACTTTCATTCACCCTTTAAGATTCTGCCCGATATCCCTCCTCCAGGAAGCCCTCCTGACTCCCAAGGGCTGGTCTGTGGTCCCCACTGGACTCTCAGAGTCCTGGCTGTGGGTGGTAGTCAACCTGGGTGTTCAGTGAGAGGGGCCAAGAGGAGTAGAGACAATGGGCCTAAGGTGCTGCCTTCCCCACCCCTACCTCACCCCAGGACCAACCTTCGAACTCTACACCGAGGGGCCGCCCTGGACCTGGGTCCCCTGCCCCAGAGCCCCTGCCCTCCCGCCAGGGTATATTCTGTTGGATGAGCTTCAGCGCATACCAGACCGCTTTCACCTGCCTTGGTGAGTGTCCTCCCCCACACACCCCCTCCCTCGCCGTGCACACCTACACTCAGCTGACCCTGGGCTAGAGCACTCAGCAGTTCCCTGCTGCCCAGGGTGTCTGCCTATGTGGTATCAGGGTCAACCCAGCATGACTCCCCAGCCCTCAGGAAGTCACTTGGAGGAAGAGCATAGACCCTGATGCTACCGGAGTTCACACAGAGGGTGGTCCCGTGCTCGAAGGTTCTTACCATGGTAGCTGTCAGGGGAAGTAATGAGACCCCCTTCACTGGAGGAATGCAAGCAGGCTACATGACCCTCACGTTGGGGGGTGTAGAGGGGTGTTCAAAGAGGATCCTGGAACCAGAGAGGTAGTACAGAGATTAAGGCACTTGCCTCACACACAGTTGACCTGGGTTCAGTCCCCTGAGCACCACTAGGAGTGATTCCTGAGCACAGAGCCAGGAGTAAGCCCTGAGCACTACCAGCTGTCCCCCCACAACAAACATAAAAGGAGCTTCTACACCCAGGGAGTTGGACTAGATTAACCTCTAGGACCCTCTCAGTGTCTGATTTTCCCCTTGGGGCGGCAGTGGTGGGGCAGAGGGGGAGGGCTGAGGGCTCCCTACTGGTTCCTCCAGTCTCAACTTCAAGGGAAGAAGTGGGGAAGGCGCAGAGGAATTCCCGCTAACAGCTGCCTTCTCTACAGACTTGATACCGCCCCTCTCTCTGATACATTATTGGGCATCCGTGCTTCCAAGTAACCCCTTGGCAGCAGGCGCTGAGCTCTAGGAAGGCCAACAGCCATAGCGAGACCCTCCGCTGGGGAAAATGGCCTTTGCAAAGCACTTGATGGTTTTCCAAGAGTCGTCACTGGATGCCTCTGCCACGGGTGCTCCTATCCCATTTACAGGAGCAAAGCCAGGCTCAGAGAAGCAAAGTCACTGGCTGAAGGGTGCCCAGCAGGGCCCTGACAGCAGGTCTTACTGTGCCCTGATCCCAGGGGCCCACAGGCCCAGTGCCTGACGCCTGCCCGACCCTCACTCTACAGGGCTCCTGCTGCAGCAGGTCATCTTCTTCCTGGGGACCTCAGCCCTCACCTTCCTGGTCTTCATGCCCGTGCGTTATGGCAGGAACCTGCTGCTCCTCCGGTCCCTGGAGTCCTCGTGGTGAGACGGGAGGGGACAAGGCTGAGGGCAGCCTCACCACAGGACCCTGCGTCACCGTCTCCCGCTCCTCCCACAGGCCCTTCTGGCTGACCTTGGCCCTGGCTGTGATGCTGCAGCACCTGGCGGCCCACTGGGGCTTCCTGGACACTCAGCATGGACATCCGGAGCTGACCAACCGGTGAGACGGTTCTGCGCCATGGCCCCCTCAGACCTCAGTTTCTTCTTTGGTGTCTTCCTTTCTGCACCCCTCTCCCCCCCACTTCTGCACCCCTCTCCCCCACTGCTGCGACTCCTTCCCTTGTCCGGGAGTTCCCAGATCACTGAGCCAGCCCAGCTTCCCATACACCAGTTAGGGGGCCGACAGCCCCTCGGGAGCCGCTCCTATTTGGGGTTCAATGCCAACCCAAGGGTTCTCCTCTGCCCTATCAGAACCACGGTCCCCTGCTTTGAAGGAAGGAGGCAATAGGAAGGGATTTTCACATGAGAGGGCCAGGCCGTGGGAGAATATTGGATCTGGGAGGGGGCAGTCAGAGGACAAGAGACCCAGAGAAAAAGGAAAGGAAACAGAGGCAGAGGAAGATCCTCAGCTTAGCCCCTGCTCTGCTACTGGCAAGGCCCCAGTTTCCCCTCTATAGTTAGGGTTTGCAAGGCCTCCATAGAGATGATGGAAAGGCGGGTACTCAGGCTGGCGCAAGTGTGCTATAGAAAAAGAAAAAGATGGGGCCGGAGCCACTGTACAGTGGGGAGGGCATTGGCCTTGCACACGGCTGACCTGGGTGTGATCCCTGGTGTCCCATATGGTTTTTTCTGAGCACTGCCATGAGTGATTCCTGAGCACTGAGTCAAGAGTAAGCCCTGAGCACTGCTGGGTGTGTCAAGGAAAGGGAAGGGAAGGGAGGGAGGGAAACAAAGGCAGTCTCAGGGGATGTGGGGGCTGTCTGGCGTGCTCAGGGACCAACCTCTGTCTCCCTTGCAGGCGTGCCCTCTCCGCTCTCACCTTCTTGTTCTTCCCCATCAACGTGCTGGTAGGCGCCATGGTGGCCACCTGGCGGGTGCTCCTATCTGCCCTCTACAACGCTGTCCATCTCAGTCAGATGGACCTCAGCCTGCTGCCCCCCAGAGCTGCCACTCTCGACCCTGGTGAGGTCAGGGGCTGGGGGGCCTTGGGGTGCTGAGAGGGGCTAGTGTGAATCCCACTCATGGCTGTGGAGCATTGGGGGATTTCCTCTGTGGCCCGCACATGATGGCTGCAGGAGTCCATGGGCTGGCAGGGGGTGCAGGCCCCCACCCACCCAGCACTGCCCCTGGCCCACCCTCCAGGCTACCACGCCTACTGCAGCTTCTTGAGGATGGAGACCAGTCAGTCACACCCGGCCGTGACTGCTTTCTGCGCCCTGCTGCTGTGCAGGCGGGACCCCCCAGCTTCCTGCTGGCCCCCAGGACAGACTCCGACCAGGGCACGAAGAAGAAGGTGCATCCTTCCCCTGGGGGGGGTACACTGGTCCTCCCGCCGTCCCTGTCCAGCACTTGTGGGTGCCAGGAGAGGACTCGGGCATTGCCCGTCAGCTGTAGGGGAGGCGAGAGTGAGGCCTTCTGCTGTCCTGGAGCACTGCCGCGTCCACCCCCACTGATTCCGCCTCCTCTGAGGGTCACAGCCCAGCCCTAACAGAGAATAAAGCGCTGGCCTGGCTGAGAGACCCTCAGACCCTCCCCCTCAGGAGACCCTCAGACCCTCCCCATTTCCCCCATTCTCAGGAACCTGTGTCCCCCAACTCTCAGGAGCCTGCCCCCGGGCCTCCCTGCTATGGGCAATGTGGTGGTGAGGGCACAGCCCCTGCCTCCAACCCCTCCACCCAGCCCGACACCCTCCTCCTCTGTGCCACCCTCCTCCCAGCCCCAGCCCCTCCCGCCAGGCATGAGGTCTGGATGCTGGGGCGCTGTGTTTACTGAGTGACTCACTGACTCTCTTGCCTTCCAGGGATACAGCTGCTGCAGGCCAAGGATCCAGTGGCCCAGGGCGCAGCCCGCAGAGCCTATCGCAGCCGAGCCCGCTGGGGCCTGGCCTACACGCTGCTCCGCAACCCGGCCTTGCGGGCCTGGCGGAGACCCAGACCAGTGGGCAGCCAGGTGGGGCCAGGGGGCAGCATCCTGAGCAGGGTAGGGCAGACCCCACAGCTGGAGGAGGCCCTCCTGCTCCCCACTCACTCCTGTCCTGGCATCTCCTATCTCAGCACTGCAGAGAATAGCCCAGCCCGGGCGGACCTGGGGACGGGCTTTGTGGAGCCTGCCCTGGCCTGGGCAAGTGGGGAGCTCTGGACGCTCCCAGCTAAGGCCCTTTCCCCAACAGGGCAGCCTGGCCTGCTGCTCTCTCTGCTTCAGCCCATCCACCCAGGCTCACATCCATCTCCCATCTCATCTCTCCACCCCAACCCGGCAGCCCCCTCACGGCCCTGAGGGGCCTCCCACAGCCTGCAGCCCCACCCTGGTTCCTTCTGGCAGTCCCAGCGCCCCCAGGCTCAGACCTGCTCTGTCTGGAGTTGGTTCACCTCTGAGAGTATGAAAGGGCCAGTGTCCTCCCTATAATAAACGTGTCTCCGAGAAACTTCTCCTCTGTGGGCAGGGACAGGGGAAACCTGCCCAGGGCGGAAAGTGCATGTTTATGGGGCCCGAGTGGCCTGGCTGGGCTGGGTGCCTGCAGAGGGGTCCATGGCTGCATCCATTTGGGGGAATCTGGTCCCTGGGGCGCAACCCCTGAGTGGGGCGTGCATGGGTGTCCATGGAGCCTAAAGGGCAGCAGTTAGGACAGAGAAGGGCTTCCCGGGAAGGGGGGAGGGAAGGCTCTGCAGGGAGGGGCTGCTGAGGGGCAGGGGCAGGGCCTACTAGCCTCCTGGGAAGGGCTCCTCCTTGTTCCCATGGAGGGGATAAGCACTTGGGGTCTCTGCTGGATACAGGGATAGTCCCTGAAGAAAGATCAGGCTGGGCCACAGGGCCTCCAGGAGTCGCCCACCCCAGAGGACCTGACCCCAGAGGAAGAGGGAGCATTCAGGGAGGGCTTGCTGGAGGAGGTGGTGCCTGAGCCAACAGAGCTAAATGAGCAACAGAGGGGAGCGGCGGAAGCAAGGCACAAAGGGGACATTCCCCCGCAGCAGGAGAGTGGGCAGGCGGGTGGGGTTGGAGGTCCCTCTGTGGCCCGACTGGGAGGCGGCTGTACCACAACAGCAGTGGGAGCCATCAGCCATCAGAAGGCAGTGAGTGGGGCGGGAGCGCTGAACTCCGGCCACAGCTAACCCCCGCAGCCGCTGACCCCAGTTTCAGGAGATCTAGGCCTGCCCCCAGGAGAACAAGTCAGAGACACAGGGTCCTGTCAGACTGGAGCTGCCCAGCCTGAGGGACTCGGGAGTTGATCGGAGCCAGAGGGCCAGCAAGGGAGCACAGACTCGCCACGGCAGCACGACCAGGTGGACCAGCTTCATGGCGCCGCTTCCGTTTCTGTCGCCAACATCCGTGACATCAGGGGGACCCGCAAGCCAGTGGGTGGGGGCTGTGGGCCAGGAGAGGGGCGGCTGGTCTACTGCCGGGCTCCCAGGCTGGGCTCCCAGCTCCCCCAACCCTGCTTCTTATCTCTGAGAGTAGCTGGATCTGGAAAGAGGAAGGACAGAAGCAGTAGGAGGGACACAGCTCAGACCCGCTCAGACCCGGCCTCGGGGGTCCGACCCCATCCACATGCCCCCCATGTCCCCACAACCTACCAGATTCCACCCAGCTGCTCTGCAGCCGCCCGAATACTGTTCCCCTCCCGGAACTCGGGGAACTGGGCTCCCTGGGCTCCCTGGGCTCCCTGGGCTTCTTTCTTTCCCTCCCTCTTCTTCCCATCCTGCGCCCCACCTCCTTCCTCGGCCTTGCCTTTCTCCTCTTTCCTCTCAGGGTTGGGAAGAAGGGCCACAAGCCAAGCCTCCCCTACAAACCCCCTTCAGACTGCATTACAGCTCAGGGTACGCCTCTGCAATGGCGCTGAGCCCCAGGCCTCTGTTCTGCTATTTGCCGGAGAACATCTGCAGTTAGCTCTGCAGGACCTGCCCCAGCCCTGCACTGGGCCGGCCCCCAGCCGCCCCATGTGCACACAGGCTGGCCCCTTCCGGCTGGGGAAGGAGGACGCAGAGGGAGGTGGGGGGGTGAGGGGCTTCCAGACAGAAGTCCAGGCAGACACAGGGGAGCATCAGCAATGCTGTTTATTCCTCTGCTAGCCCCTGCCTGCTGCCTGAGCACCGGCTACAGATGCAGGCTTGAGAGAAAGGAATGGTCAGAGGACGGTGGGGCGCAGTGGGAGGGACAGAGGAAATGAAGCCCCCAATGGGCCTCCGGTTCCATAGTAATGTGGGCCAAGCTGCCAGGTGAGAGCTAAAGCAGGTCTCCTTGAGTCCCCTCTGCAGGCTGGTCCACCCCCCCCACCCCCTCACACCCCTGCCCTGGATCACTCATTGGTTCTGGAGGTGGGGACGGGCACTCCCTGTTAGCCAGTGGGGGCACTGGGGTCATAGTCAGCAGCAATGAGTTTCATAGCTGTGGCAGGAAGTCTGCCTAGTTTTGAGCTAGACATTGGGGCTGTTGAGGGTTCCGGAAGAGCTGAGAAGGGAGGTAGGACGACGCGGAGCCCCATAGGTACCTCAGGAATCACAACCCCTGAGACCCCTTGGAGGGGGCAGCCCTGCTCAGGCGAGGAGTTGGGGCCACTCCAGCAAATGCCCAGTCGGGGTGAGGCTAGAAAGAAGCAAGGAAGAGAAGGACAAGGAGACTCTGGCCCAGAAGGAGCAGCCTGGGGGCTGCCGCCCCAGACCCCGCCTCCCGCCGGCCCTGCAGCTTCGGGGCTCCCTGCCCGGCTGAGGTAGATGATGACCACATTGTCCTCTGGGCCTGAGGGCTGCACCTCGTTGTCAACTGTGTAGCAACCCTTGGCCTCGGCGCCTTTGGCGCTGAAACCTGTGGCCCAGCACATCCTCGCCAGCCTCACCCGGGCTGGCCAGCGACACTGACTGAGCTCTCGGCACTGCCCAGCTCATTGGTGGCCAGACAGCTGTAGGTGCCCTCCTCCAGCTTGCCAAAGTCAGGGATGAGCAGGCTGCCATTGGCAAAGGCTTGGAAGCGTGGCCGGCCACTGGCAGGCAGGGTCCCAGGTAGGGCTTGCCCATCCGTTCCCACGTTGGGGCTGGCGATCTCCACGGTGCGGCTGGGTGTCTGGATGTGCCAGTGCAGCTGGGGTGCGGGCTGCCCGTCCACGTCACAGTGCAGAGCCAGCACGAGCCCGGCCGCAGCTCGGCGCCATCCTGGCTGGGCTGGTAGGTAAGCTGGACAGAGGGCGCTGAGCAGGGCAGGGGCAGCAGGCGGCTCAGCGGGGTGCCCTTGAGCAGGTGTGGCGAGACGCAGGTGATGTTGTTCTGCTCTGGGATGGACACGCTGGTGGTCAGGGCCCACGTTTTGAACCACATGATGCCACAGGTGCAGTCGAAGGGGTTGTCGTTGATCTGCAGGTGGGACAGGGCCGTGAGTGGGGCCAGGGTGCCGTCGGCCAGCGTGTGTAGGCGGTTATGGTTGAGCTGCAGGGGCGCAGGGCACGCAGGCTGCGGAAGGCGTCCCGGGGCACAGACGTCAGCTCATTGCTGTCCAGCTTCAGCAGCTGCAGGGCACTGAGGTTGTGCAGGTCGCTCCAGGAGAAGTCGGAGATGAGGTTGTGGCTGAGATCCAGGCTCTTGAGGTGGCCCAGCGGGGCCAGGGCACCCCGCCGCCACCCTTCGGATCTCGTTGTGCGCCAGCCACAGCGACTGCAGCAGGGGCACCTCCCGGAAGGCACCCTCGGGCAAGGCTGGCAGCCGGTTGGCTGACAGGCTCAGTGTGGTCACATTGGCGGGAAGCCGGGTGGCACGGCCTCCAGGTCCCGGTAGGCGCAGTCGGCGATCTGGAAGCCATACTTCTGGCCACAGTCACAGGGCTCGGGGCAGGCCCGTGCCAGGCCCAGGAGGATGGCCCCACACAGTAGGCGTAGCCCCAGCATCCTAGCTCCTGCAGAGAGGGGCACAGCACCCAGGTGATGCCCCCTGCCCCGGAAGGCACTCGCCCCTCCCAGGACCCCAGCACGGAGCCCTCCCCCTCCCAGGTCACCCAGCAGAGACGCACCTTCCCCCTGGGACAGAAAAGGAAACTGAGGCCTAGACTTGCCCCAGGTCACGCAGCCTGCTGGCTCCTCCACCCCGTAGGGCTCCCGCCTCCCAGGCCAGCTCTCACTGACTTTATGACTACAAATCTGTTTCCCAGTAGCCCCCTCCCCGCACTTCACAGAACCTCTCTCGGCCCTCCCAAGTCCCTCCCACCCGAGCCCCCATAGGTAGGCTGTGGCTGGCCCAGACAGGCCCCTTGTGCAGTGCACACCACCCCCGCCCCGTCCCACCACCCCCTCCTGCTCCTGCTGCCCACCCCAAGCCTTTTGTGGAAACTCCTCAGCCTGTTGGGTTCAAAGGACCCCAGCAACTGTCTGAATAAACCCCACCAGGGATCCTTAGTTGAGGAAGCTGGCCTGGGGTTCAAGCCCAAATGCTGCTGGGATTTCATGGGCTTGCCTTTGTCAAGAGGAGGACCTGGGCAGAGGCAAGCAAGGGCCCTCAAAGCGACAGGGGCTTCCCCCGCGACTCCTCCTGCAGACTTACCTTCAAACTCGTCTTTTTCTAGTCTGGCGGGAGCTTCTCAGCTGGAACCAAAAAAAAGCGGCGGAGAAGGCAGCTGACCCTGGAGAATCTGCAGGGCCCGGGCTCCCGGGAAAGCGGGAAGGAGGGGCAGCAGAGGGTGCGAGTCCCAGGTTCAGTTTGCCAGCCCTGCTCCTTGGGGTGCCTGGGACACCCGCGGAGGGGAGGCTGCAGAGAGGGCCCGTTCCTGCCGAGTAGCCTGCACCCCCTTCCTCCAGCAAAACAACTGCTCTCCTTAGCAACAAGGACCCACCGTGTTTCATAAGTGACACCAGAAACTTGAGGGGAAAGAGATGCCAAATTTTCAGTGGTTTTTTTTTCCCTCCTCTCTCTCTCTCTCACTCACTCACTTTCAGCAGCTTCAACTTCCTTAAAGACACAGCACTATCTGGACAGGACCCAAGAAAAGAAGGGGCCAGGAGGTTTTTGCTAGAGGAAGGGCAAGAAATGGAATCTTACTGAAGGCCGCAGACTGAGACTCCCTTCCAATAAGAATTTTAAAAAAGAAAGGGTTTGGGGACAATCTCCAAACTGTGTGATTGTGTGTGTGTGATTGTGTGTGTGTGTGACTTCTCTGTGGACACATATGTCTACATGTGTGTTTGTGATGTGTTTTTTTTTCTTTTGAATTTTGGGCCACACCCAGCTGTGCTCAGGGGTTACTCCTGGCTCTGCACTCAGGGATCACTTTGACGGTGTTCGGGGGACCATATGGGATGTTAGTGATCAAACCTGGCTCAGCCATGTGCAAGGCAAATGCCCTCCCCACCATACTATCACTCCAGCCCCCTGTATGTGTGTTTTGTGTGACTGTGTGTGTGAGACCATGTGTGTGAACTTGTGTGTGTGATGAGTGTGGGTGTAGCTATAAGACTGTGTTTGTGTGTGTGAGTGTGTTTATACAGGTGTGAAAACATGTGGCTGGATTCTGTGTGTGTGTGTTTGTGTGTGTGTGTGTGTGTGTGTGTGTGTGGAAGGCAGGGGACTGTGTCTTTCAGTGAAAAGCTGAGATCAAAAGGTACAGGAAATCGGGCCGGAGCGATAGCCCAGCGGGTAGGGCGTTTGCCTTGCACGCGGCCGGCCTGTGCTGGCCGGGTTCGATCCCGGCATCCCATATGGTCCCCCAGCACCGCCAGGAGTAATTCCTGAGTGCAGAGCCAGGAGAAACCCTGAGCATCGCCGGGTGTGACCCAAAAAGCAAAAAAAAAAAAAACAAAAGGTACAGGAAATACTCCTGAGGTTCCAAGGCCTCTGAAAAATCAGTGTGCCAGGATTCCCACAAGCTCCGAGACTAGAGAGAGTACCCTCAGCACACACAGGTGCAGGGGACACCCACGGGGCAAGATCCCAGCCCGGCTCCCACTGTGCTGGATTGGAAGGGTCCAATGAACAGGCTCAGAACTGTAGAGCAGGGACCGGAGACAGAACACAGTGGGCAGGGAGCTTGCCTTGCTCGTGGCCAACCTGGGTTCAATCTCCTGCATCCCATATGGTCCCCTGGGCACCACCAGGAGTAATCCCTGAGTGCAGAGCCAGGAGGAACCCTTGAGTATCATGGAGTGTGGCCCCCCATCACAAAACAAAACAAAACTAAACAAAAACCTATGGCACCAAAAGCTCAGGCTTGGAACCACTTGGCTTCAGCTTCCTCATCAGGGATTCTGAGTTGGCTCCGTCATCCTGCACTGTCCACCGGGAGGCAGAGGTGCGGTGAAGAGACCTCACTCTTTCTGGAATATTCCCTGTGGCCACCCACAGTATCTAAACTACCATCAGACTGGGGACTCCTTTGCTCTATAACTCACTATATGAGGGTTGGACAGATAGCCCAGGGGTGAAGGCACTTGTCTTGCATGTGGCTGACCTTGGTTCCACTCTCTGCAATGAATGTGACTCCCCAAGCTCCCTGGGAGTGACACCTCCCAGTGTCACAGAGCCAGGAGGAAGCCCTGAGCACTCCAAGGTGTGAGCCCAACCCCTGCCCCTGCAAGTCATTTTTAAAAAAAGATCCAGGAACCAATTTCCTCAGAGAGAAGGGTCAGGGAGGGGCAAGCCTGTGATGGTGAGAAGGTTCCAGATCAGATAGCTAGAAGGAAAGCCCTCCCCCCCACCCCGTTCCTGAAGGAGCAGGAACTTTGTGGATACCGTCATCTTGCCCTCCACAGCAGCGCCTTCTTGCATCCCCCAGTCCCTGGCTCCAAACTGCCTTTCCCTTTTGTGTGTGCACCGGGCTAAATTCTGCTCATGACTCAACTTACCCTCTTGGCAGGGCAAAGACACACAGCTATCATCTTTGGCTAAAAGCAGTTCTGCAAAGGCCTGTCCTGGCTTGTCTCTGCATATTCCACTGCCCCCAGCAAGATTACACAAGTCCTGGGGAACACAGCACCCTACTCTGATGCTAGGGATAGTCTCGTGCTGTGAGTCCCGTTCGCACTATAGATGCTACTCTCTATTCGGCATCATCCTCGTGTGGGAGAATTTCTGAGAAAGTTCTGAATGTGGTAGATCAGTCAGCACATATCCAGGGCCCATAAGCCAGCCGGGAAGATCAGCCATCTCAATGCCAGTCCAGGTGGACTTCCTAGTATAGGGAGCTAGACAATACTTCTGCATACCACACCATTCTCATGCATTTGGGGACCACACCACTTCCCAGGGGCTCTGAGCTCAGTCACCCTCTCTGAAGCACAGCAGGGTCAGTATAAAGGGTTCTCGACCATTAGCCTGACTCCCTGAGGCATCTGTGAAACAGCAGTCCTCTGAGACCACCCAAGCTGGGGCAGGATGCCCCTGTAAGAGCCTCCCAGAAATCCTGTTTTCTCTTCAGGGTTTTTGCTGTTGTCTGCAATCATCCATTTACTGATGTTCCACTAGAAAGGATGCCGAAGAAGGAGGGTCCCCAGCACACACAGGGTCTCAGGAAACACCCCTTGACTCAATGACCTGGTAAATTGGACACCAAGCACCAGGCATAGAAACTTCTAGAAACTCCAGAGCCAGCCAGCCCTGCCAGCACGCTGCTCCCCACCACAGCCCACGGCAAATGGGGGGTACATGCACTCTATTGGGTGGGGATTTTGTTTCGTGGTAATGGAAGGGGACCCCTTACCTCACTCCAGTCTCGTTTCCAAAGGAATGACAGCCAAACCCTACATAGGTACAGGCTCTGGGGACTGAGGTAGGAGCAGAGTGGACTCCCCAGAGGAAAGGGAGTCACGAACAGCCTTTCCCATCCAGCCAGCCCTCAGGGTTGGCTATGCTCTACATTCTCCAGGAAGAAAACAAGCTCAGCTCAGAGCATCCCTTCCTTTGAGATTCTGACCCAATCTCTGAGGCTCCATCCCTTTCTCTGAGGCTCCACCCATCTCTAATACTCCACCCTTCCTCTGAGACTCCACCCCTTCTCTGAAGCTCCACCTTCCCCCAGGCTCCACCCTTCCTCTGAGGTCCACCCTTCCTCTGAGACTCCACCCCTCCTCTCAAGCTCCACCTTTCCCCGGGGCTCCACCTTTCCCCAGGCTCCACCTTTCCTCCAGGCTCCACCCTTCCCCCAGGCTCCACCCTTCCTCTGAGGCTCCACCCTTTCCTCTGAGACTCCACCCTTCCTCTGAGGCTCCACCCTTCCTCTGAGGCTCCACCCCTTCCTCTGAGGCTCCACCCCTTCCTCTGAGGCCCCACCCCTTCCTCTG
Organism: Cryptotis parvus; assembly: GCA_021461705.1. Lineage (NCBI taxonomy): Eukaryota > Metazoa > Chordata > Mammalia > Eulipotyphla > Soricidae > Cryptotis > Cryptotis parvus. Next base: position 12,798 of record JAJIBD010008606.1, on the reverse strand, counting down.
AGGCTCCACCCCTTCCTCTGAGGCCCCAACCCTTCTTTCCAGACTTTTTCCAGTAGGATGCTTGACTGAGGGCCACCCCTGCAGCTCAAGGGGCTGTGCAAGCACCTCTAGTCGCTCATACTCTTCCAAAGATGGGGGCTCTTTACCTCCCAGACTGCCTTTCACTCTCCCTGGGCTGCCACAGCTGAAAGTTGCCCCTGAAAAGCCGGTCCCGCAAGAGCAGGCCAGCGCCAGAGGGTAGGGGTGCCAGTAGGGCCCTGGGGAGTCTGTGGGCTGGGCCTGCCCCTTCCACCACAGCGGGTAGCCTCTGCTGAGGAGCTGCTCCCAGCAGCCCCCTCTCCATGGGACCACCCCTTCCGCAGTTTCCTCTGTGGGGCAGGGGCAGCAGGCTTGGCTGCTGCTCCTGCCAGACCTGGCCCTGGCTTCCGAGTGGCCTCGGGGAGCTGAAGCCCTGTGTGGTTGGAGAGGTTTTCCAGGACAGGGCACTCGGGGGTTAAAATCCAGGCAAGCCTCCACCATTGGCCATCCCAGGAGGGGGATGTGCTCACTTCTTCCCACAGTTTTCTTTCCTGTTCCCCTTCCCAGTCCTCCCTGGCCCAGCCCTTTCTCCTCCCACTCAGCTGCCAATCCCTCAGCTTCCGGGGCAGGAGCCAGCGACTCCCCACCCCAAAGAGGCCCCTCTCCGCTGACCAGGGGGTGGCTGCTGCCACGTCAGCGGTCCCTGGAAGGCAAGGGAAAAAAAGAGAGGGAGAGGGAGAGAGATTCTGGAGGGGAAGAGAGAAAGGGAGAGCGAGTAGTGAGAGAGAGATCCTGAAGGGGAGAGAGAAAGGGGTGGAGAGAGAGAGGGGGAGGGAAGGAGGGAGGGAGGGAAGGAGGGAGGGAGGGAGAGAGAGCGAGATCCTGGAGGGGAAAGAGAGAAAGGAAAGAGAGAAAGGAGAGAGCGAGATCCTGGAGGGGAAAGAGAGAGATTGGAGAGCGAGTATGAGAGAGAGTTTCTGAAGGGGTGGAGAGAGGGAGAGAGAGAGAGAGCAGAGACAGAGAGAGACAGAGAGAGAGGGAGAGAAAGATTGTGGAGGGGAAGAGAGAAAGGGAGAGCAAGTATGAGAGATCTTTTTTTTTTTTTTTTTTTTTTTTTTGCTTTTTTGGGTCACACCCGGCCATGCTCAGGTGTTACTCCTGGCTCTGCACTCAGGAATTACTCCTGGCGGTGCTCGGGCGACCATATGGGATGCCGAGGATCGAACCCAGGCCGACATGGGCCAGCCGCGTGCAAGGCAAAGCGCCCTACCCGCTGGGCTATCGCTCCGGCCCCAAGTATGAGAGATCTTGAAGGGGAGAGAGAAACGGGTGGGGAGAGAGAGAGAGAGAAGAGGGGAGAGAGTTCAGAAAACCTCTCCCACAGCAGGGGTGGACCAAGGGGAGAGGGAAGCAGGACCCGGCAAGGGGTCAGGGAGAGTTAGGAGACCTTATGTAGTCTCAAGGGGAAGGAAGGAGTCAGTGGGAATCAGCTGTGAGGCCTCTGAGCTTGTGGGCTCTTGCCATGCTGCCAAAAGGGCAGATTGTCTTGTCAGGGCTTACTTCTGGCTCTGTGCTCAGAGATTTTCCTGGCGGGTCTTGGATCAAACATGGTGCTGCGGATCGAACCTGGATGGGCCACATGCTAGGATAGGCCACATGCTAGTCTTTGCCCTGTCTTGTGTCTCTGGCCCCAATTGGGTCTGGGATCCCACCCTCCCTCCCCCCATTCTTATAGAAAATGGTGCTTCCGTCTTCTGGGAGAGTGGGTGGCCAGGGATTTTGTGAAAAGGGGCATCTGAAAGGCAATCTACTGGTACCTGGGACTGCACATGTGTGCACATGTGTGCGGAGTATGTACCATACATGTGTGGCATACTCCTGCTAGACTAGGAGACTTCAGAAAAACCTTTAAAAGTTAAAAAGAAACTAGTCAGCAGGTAGAGCTGTGGTAGAGCAGGTCGGTGCTAGCCTTGCATACAGCTGACTTGGGCTCCATCAACAGCATCCCATAAGGTCCCTGAGTACTGCCAGGAGTGACTCCTGAGTTCTGTTGGGTATCACCCCAAAAATAAAAAATAAAGTTTTTAAAGAATGAAAAAAGAAAGAAACGAGTCAACACATCATCCCCACATGCACGTGAGTGTGGCTGTAAGAGTAGAGCCTGGTTTTCCCCTTTCTTCCCTTCAGTCCAAGGTCTCAGCACCAGGGGCTGCCTGCATTGGGGAAGGAAGGCTGGAGCGCCAGTGAATGCATCCCCTTCTCATAGGCTCCGTCAATGAATGCATCCCCTTCTCATAGGCTCAATCCGACGTCAACGACTAGCCACTTACTTTTCCTTTATCTGGGAAACGGCTTTTTTTTGAATTTCCTGCAGTTTCTAATTGCCTTCTTTATTCCGTTGTCAAAAGAATAGTGTGCCTTCGCCAAATACTCAGAATGACCCAGCTTTGTACCCTCCTCCTTGTGCCGACGTGGTCTGCTAGCGAAGCCTCTACTTTTCCTAATTATGTTCCGTATTGACACATGAGCTCCTTCTGTGGGTTTTGAGTTTTGCTTCTCATGCTGCTGGAAACTCTCAAGTTCCCAAGTCTACTCAGCAGTGGGTCCTAGAAGACACTGGGTTAAGGAGATATCTGAGAGAAGAACCCACTAGAAGCCTTTACTCTCCTCCAAGAGCAGAGTGGTCCTACTAGAAAGCCCTCAATACTGGGCAACTTTCCACAGAATGGGGCTCGTCATTTGGGAGTTCTGAGGCTCCCTGTGTTGGAACCAGTACAACTGTCGTTTGGAATCTTTCCGGTCCCCGGCTCTGTGCCCCCTCCAGCTCAGTCTGGGCCCCATCAGAGTTCATGCGCCAGATAATCCAGTCATTCCTGAGAAGTCTCCAACACAGGCCAATCTCAGTCTCAGGTTTAGTTCATGCTGGGGTGCACATGGTCACAGTGATACTTGGTTCAGTTGTTCAAGTCTTAGTGTTTAGAGCTCAGGCCTGGAGCGCTGGAGGCTTAGCAGCTCTAGACATTGAACTCAGGGCCTCACACATGCATGACATATGCTCTAGCCCTTTGAGATCTGGTTCCCTCACTGTGTGTTCCATCTTTATGTTTTTTCCACACTTGGGGTTACTCCTGGCTCTGCACTGAGGAATTACTCCTGGCAGTGCTCAGGGGAGGGGGACCATATGGGATGTCAGAGATTGAACCCAGGTCGGCCACATACAAGGCAAATGCCCGACCCACTGTACCAGGGCTCCAGCCTTCCCCCTGCCCACCACCTTGTGTTTTAATCCATGAGCCTCTTTCCCAGGAAAAAGGCTGGTGGTGGGGATAGAAAGTAAGTGGAGGGCCGAGCGATAGCCCAGCAGGTAGGGCGTTTGCCTTGCATGCGGCCGGCCCATACCGGCCCGGGTTCAATCCCCGACATCCCATATGGTCCCCTGAGCACCGCCAGGAGTAATTCCTGAGTGCAGAGCCAGGAGTAACCCCTGAGCATGGCCGGGTGTGACCCAAAAAAGCAAAAAAAAAAAAAAAAAAAAAAAGTAAGTGGAGTGGTGTTGAGAGAAGCAATTTTTTGTTGCTTGATTTTTAAACCACACCCAGCAGTGCTCAGGATTTACTTTTGGTTGTGCATAATCAGAGATATGAGATCATTTCTCCAGGTCTTGGGAGTGCCAGGGATCGAACCTGGGTCAGCCGTGTACATGGCAAGCAAGCATTTTGCCTGCTGTACTATCATGTCATTCCCTGGTGATAGTTTTTTTTAAAGATCAGAAGCAACCTTATTTCGAAGAAATTAGGTACTTTTTTTCTCACTGAACAATTCTGGGTCACATCTATACCTACCTGGGACTTGTCAGGTGAACTTAGACGCCCTTTTCTAGGGTCTCTTCAAAGATCATCAAGCATTTTTATTTTGGTAAAGCAGCAAATAAATGTCTATTTCACAGTGGCCCTTTCTTCTCTCACTAGATTTTCAAATTACTTTAAAGCAAGTCAATGTTTTAGCATCTTTTCTACAAAACTATCTTGTAACATATGTCTAAGGAGGCCATCTCCTTCCATTTCTATAAATAAGAAAAGCTCATTAAGTGCTTCTGTATACCTCGAGGAAATGGAAAAGTCACCCAAAGGCATTAGGGATGTCTTAGTCACACAGACAGATCCTCTTTTTAGCAGTATTATGTAAAGAGACATATAGCACAGTCAGCAGGGAAGATTTTAAAATTCTGGGCATAGACATAGTCAGGGGGTTAAAGCACTTGTTTTGCACACAGCTGATCTAGTTCAAATTCTGGTATCACATATGTTCCCAAGCACTACCAGGAGCGATGCCTGAGCACAGAGCTGGAAGTGAACCCTGAGCACTTCCAGGTACAGCCTTCTTGAAGCAAAACAAAAAGCTCCAAACAAGATTCCATTGTTGTTACTGTTTTGTATTGGGCTACACCTGCTGGTGCTTAGGGCTTATTCCTGGCTCTGCACTCAGGAATCACTCCTGGTGGTGCTCAGGGGACCATATGGTCATCTGCATGCAAGTCGTATGCCCTACCTACTGTACTATCTCCCTGGTCCCTCAAACAAGATTTAAAATTCTATCTTTGCTAAGAAATTTATAGACTAAAGGTTATTATGTTCGAAGTTTACATTTGCACATGTAAAGGGGCTCCGGACATGTCCAATTCCAGAATGTTTCACGATGTCCCCATACCCACTCAGGCCCCCTGCAAGAGTGCAAGACTCCATCTCGGTTCTCCCGCTGCCCACTCAGGAGTGTCAGGGGAAAGGCCTCGACCTCAGAGACTCACCTCTCCACCCTCCAGGCCTAGTGACCAGTCACCTAGAAACACTTCTGCAGACTTAGGCCGCCAAGGGAGAGTCCTAGTTTTCAATCTGCGTTTTCTGGTCAACTAGTTACAAAATCCCTATTCTGGTTAGGTTACTGTGCTAGAACAGTCTTTCTCAAGTGTTGCCCCACCGGTTGGACCCTAGTTCATGCTGTGCTTCCCCATTTATGTGGTTTTCATTTGTGCCCCCTTGGGGGTTTCTGGAATTCACAGCTGCTGACCTGTCCCAGAAATAACACTGTTCAAAGTAACTCACAGCACACAGGAACCCTGCTTATTCACAGGCCACCGGTTTATTAATAAGGATGAGAAAGGCTGAGAATCAACTGTGGGATACAGGAAACCCTTGAGTGAGGTCCCAGTCTCCACTGGGCCCTACATAGTACCTGGGGAAAATGTGTGAGTCCCCAAGGGGCTCTCTAAACACCTCACCCTGGGGAGCATTTTATGGAGTTTCATTACTTAAGTGTGGCTGGTGATCTGATTGGCCATTAGTCATTTGACTCAACCTCTATGCCTTTCTCCCTCTCACAAGGTCTGGGGGTGACAGAAAATTTCAACACCCTCACATCATGTGACTGGTTCTCCTGGCAACCAGCTCCTAGCTGAGGAGCTTTTCAGTTCGTTTCATTTACATGACAAAAGACACCTTATCAGACACTGAGGAAATTTCCGGGGCATTTGTGAGCTGTTAACCAGGAACTGTGAATGAAGAACAAGTCTCAAAACAAATACATTCTATTCCTTCTATTCACATTGGAAGGACCAAAATATATTTCTTATCATCACAGAGTTGCACAGCACTGCACAAATATGTGGACGCTTTCCATTTGGACCAGATACCAACAGTCTTTTTTATTTTTTATTTTTTGCTTTTTGGGGACACAACACCTGGCGATCGATGCTCAGGGGGTTACTCCTGGTGTTGCTGGGGACCATATGGGATGTTGAGGATAGAACTTGGGTCAGTCGTGGTGCAAGGCAAACACTCTACCCCCATACTATTACTCCAGCCCCCAAACAACAGTCTTTTTTTTGTTTCACATATTTTGTGACTTCATGAAGATCTTTAAAGAAATCAGGAACACAATAGAAAACTCATGTTTCGAGTCAAAATACCTAAGAGATAGGGAGGGAAGCTTACTCCTGGTTGTGTGTGTAGGGATTACTCTGTTAGATCCTACTATGGCCCCAACTATGTAAGCCCTGGGTCTTGAGAAACAAGTCATTGACCACGCATATCTATCCTGGTCATCTGGGTAGTATAGTTTTTCCACGGCTGAGGACAGGACGTCCTCAAGGTTGGTTAAGTACATGAATGGAACAGGACAGACCACTTCTCTTATCTTTCTTTAAGTTTGCATGACCTTTTTGGGATGAAATGTTTGAAATATGTTTTTCTTTAAGTTTATTGGCTATATGAATTTGCGTGGGCTGTGACACATGTAACGGCCCTTGGAAGGCCTTTATAATCCCTTCTTGGCCTCTCCCGCGGGTCGACCGTTCTCACTAGGACCTGCGTGTCTCAGTGAAGCCGATCGGCCCCAACTAGCTGGAATAAATCCTGTTTGTTATTGCCTTATGAGTGTGGTTCTTTGCCATCGGAGTGGGGGAAATGGACAAACATAGTGAGGGCTCCAACAACTCCAGGTGGTGTTCAAGAGAACATATGTGGTCCCTGGGATTTGAACCAGGGTCAGTCACAGATAAGGGAAGTGCATGACCCACAAGTCTCATAGGCCCTGTGCTTGTCCTTAATGTAAGTGACTCTGGTACTATCCCCCACACTGAATATAATCCCTCTAGTACATCCAGGAGTGATCCCTGAACACAGATCCAGGAGTAGGCCCTGTGTCCAATTGGTTGAGGTACCCAAAACAAAAACAAAATAAAAAACTATATTGTATTGTTATTGAAGTAACATGGTTCAAATAATATATTTAAAATTTATGGCTTTTTTTTTTCTTTTTTGGGTCACACCAGCGATGCTCAGGGGTTACTCCTGACTCTGCACTCAGGAATTACTCCTGGCAGTGCTCGGGGACCAACCATATGGGATGCCGGGATCGAACCCAGGCCGGCACAGACCAGCTGCATGCAAGGCAAACGCCCTACCCGCTGAGCTATCCCTCCAGCCCCTAAAATTTATGGCTTTGATGTACAAACTTTCTGTACCTCCACAACCACCAAAGTGCCCAAGACTTCCAGCCCTGACTTATCTAATTTTTTAAATTTTTATTCTTTTATTGAATCACTGTGAGATAGACCATCACAAATCTATTCATGATTGGGTTTGAGTCACATGTGTTCCAACACCCAACACTCCACCAGTGTACATTTCCTACCACCATGTCCCCAGTTCCCCTCCCACCCACCCCCTGCCTGCCTCTATAGCAGACATCTTTCTTCTGGCTCTCTCTCTCTCTCCCTCTCTCTCTCTTTCTCTCTCTCTCTCTCTGTGTGCACTATGGTTTGTAATACAGGTGCTAAGAGGTCATCATGTTTATTCAGGGAATTCTGTATTTTTATCGAGAAGGAACAACTGGAATAGCATCATTTTTTTAATGGGTGGTGGCTTTGGGCTGTGGATGTGACTATAGACTTCCTGAAGAACAGGAGGTGTGGGGAGGTAGCCCACTCCAAACCTAGAGAAAGAAAGCATGGAGATTTCAGTCATGAAGCTCACATATCAGAATTTTCAGCCGGTTAATATCTCAGTGAGGTCCTTCCAGAGATGATGGAGTCCCACTGGGAGCATGGCAGCAATTTTGGATTGAGGGAACAAGCAACTGCTAGGGGCTCTGTTTGGGTGGACACTGGCAAACTCAACTCCCTCCGATGTACCCCCCATCTGCATCATGCAGGTCCGAGATTATTGGCTTTTGATCTCTTTTGAGATTTATTTATGGGTTTCTGAAGCACGGTCTGCTGTAGAGCTTACATGGCAGCAGTGGAGTTGGTTTGTTGGGGTGGCTGCCAGTACTTCAAGGAGTATAGGGCATGGGGGAGGGAGGTGGCCCATCCCAACTCTGCCTGGAGATTTCAGTCGCAAAATTCCACGTACCCAAATTGTCAGCAGGTTATATCTTGGTGAGGTCTGTCATGAGACAGTGCAGTCCAGCGGGGGCATGGTGGCAATTTTGGATTGAGGGAACAAGAGGCTGTTGGGGGCTCTGTGCAAAAAATGAGCGACACTGTGCAAACCTGCCCCCTCCACTGAACCCCAGTCTATTCATCCTTGATGGGTCTGAGATTAGCTGTGGCACTGATCTTTTTCAAGATTTCTTTATGGGTCTCTGAAGTCTATAAATGAGCTTGTACGGTTGGGCTAGAGGTGGTTTGTGGATCTGGCTCCCATATACCTAACTTTTTTGGTGGTTTAATTTCTCAGGTTCTGAGTTGTTGGAGTCCTGCCAGAGGTACAATGGTGATTTGGGGATATCAGGAAGCCTGAGGGCACATCAGGCAGCTAGTCCAGGTTGACATGCTGGTGGCACCAGTAGTGATGGCCACAGCACACCCCAGCCCTGTCTTCCTGTGACTTCTAATACCCACTTCCTTCCCCATTATCCAATTACCCCCAACCTGGTAACTCATTTCTATGGTCAAAGTCCAAGGATTTGTGGTCATTCACACTGACCATTCCTTGGTTTCCTTCTTCCTTCCTTCCTTCCTTCCTTCCTTCCTTCCTTCCTTCCTTCCTTCCTTCCTTCCTTCCTTCCTTCCTTCCTTCCTTCCTTCCTTCCTTCCTTCCTTCCTTCCTTCCTTCCTTCCTTTCCTTCTTTCCTTCCTTCCCTTCCTTCTTTCCTTCCCTTCCTTCCTTCCTTCCTTCCTTCCTTCCTTCCTTCCCTCCCTCCCTCCCTCCCTCCTTCCTTCCTTCCTTCCTTCCCTCCTTCTTTATTTCCTTCTTTTTTCCTTTCTTTCATTCTTTCTTTCCTTTTTATATTTTTTGGTTTTGGGGCCATACACAGCTCTGCCCAGGAATCACTCCCAGATGGTTTCCCAGGGAACCATATGCAGTACAAGGGATAAAACATGGGCTATCTGTGTGCAAGGTGAGCTCCTTTCACCTATACTATCGCTCTAGTCTGAAGAACATTTCATTGCCATGTCTCCACATTTTACCTAATGCAGTACAGAACACAGGCCTAGGGCAATGTTTTTTTTTACTTGTTTGTTTGTAGTTTTGCTTTATGGGTCATACCTGGCAATGCTCAGGGGTTACTCCTGGCTCTGCACTCAGGAACTACTCCTGGCAGTGCTTGGTGAACCATATGGGATGCTGGCAATCAAACCTGGGTTGGCCCATGCAAGGCAAACACCCTACCCACTTTACTATCGCTCCGGCACCAAGGGCAATGTTTTCCCTGCACAAAATATTCATTTGCAGAGGAAAATATGTCTGTCACAGATTGCCACCTTTGCTTTCCCACAGGACGTTTTAGCTTTGAGCTTTGCTTTAGGAAAGGTGACTTTCCTCTGATACAGTGACAGTGGAAGGGTGGGGGCTCCAGGGAAACCCAGTCATTTTGTTGGTCATGTTCATTCTCACCCATTTAATAGGTATCTAGTGAAAACAGGGGTAGGATGACTGGGTGGGAGATGACAGCCCCAGCCACTGTCCACTGCAGAATCAGGGGAGGGGGTGCTGGCCCAGATAGAGGCAGAATGAGCTAGGACAGGCTTTGACCAAGGGGTTGGTCAGAGCAGCATCATGCAGGCCTCTAATATTCGGACAGAGACAAGGCCCTGAGCTCAGGGATCTCATCCATGTGCATGTGGTCATGGGCCAGACAGCAGGGGATCCCCTGGGCTATAGTCCAAAAATGTCCAACAGCAAGATTTCAGATTAGGGGAGCACACACTGGACAGAGAACAGCATAGGGACAAGACCATTGTACATTAGAGGCAAGTAGAGGGTAAGGGAGAAGACATAAATTGTATGCTGGACTTCAAGGGACAGGACAAGTGACACTGTACATGGGCAAAGGAGAGGCCTGGACATTGGGGGGGGACCCAGACCATCTAACTGAACTGTATAATAAACTCTAACTTCTTACCTTTCTGCGTTTTGTATGCAAATCTCACTAGCATGGGAAAATCCACTTTTTTTTTTAATTTTTTTTTATTTTTAAAATTACAAAGATATACAATTAAAAAAGTTCATATTTGGGTTTTGGTCAAACAGTGTTGCAGCACCCATCCCGCCACCAGTGCCCATCTCCCACCACCAACGTCCCCGGTTCCCTCCCCCCCCCTCCCCAGCCCTGCTCCATGGCAGGTTCTTGATTTCTTTCCATTTCTCTCTCTTTCTCTTTTCCTTCCCCTCGAGACTATGAATTACAGAACATACATTAAAGGGGTTGTCATGTGTATCCCTTTGCCTCTATTTAATGCTCAGTTCTAGGTTGGCATTAGTACCCTCAACAATTGTCAGCACACTGTTCCATTTCTGTCTTACCTAGCCTCTGAATCCCACACATTTGTGATAATTTCCACCTTTGACAGGACCTCCTGATATATGTTTCACTTGATCTTGGATATTGGTATCATAATATGTACCTATATATTTATGTTATGCAGATAAATGCAGTCATTCTGTATCTGTCTCTCTCCCTTCTGGCTAATTTCAGCTCAACATAATCTTCTCCATGTCCATCCATTTGTAGGCAAATTTTATGACTTCATTTTTCCTAACAGCTGCATAGTATTCCATTGTGTAGATGTACCAAAGCTTTTTTATCCAGTCATCGATTTTCGGGCACTCTGGTTGCTTCCAGATTCTGGCTATTGTGAATAATGCTGCTATGAACGTAAAAGTAGGGATGGTGTTTCCGGGCTCGTATTTTTGGCTTCCCAGAGTAGATTCCCAGGAGTGGTATCGCTGGGTCAAATGGGAGTTCAATTTCTAGTCTTTGGAGGAAAGTCCATATTGTTTTCCAGAAAGGCTGTACCAGCCGGCATTCCCACCAACAATGGATGAGTGTCCCCTTTTCCCCACACCCACGCCAGCACTTGTTGTTCTTGTTCTTTTGAATGTGTGCCAGTCTCTGTGGTGTAAAGTGGTATCTCATTGTTGTTTTGATTTGCATCTCTCTGATGATTAGTGATGATGAGCATTTTTTCATATGTTTTTTGGCCATTCGAATTTCTTCCTTGCTGAAGTTTCTGTTCATTTCTTCTCCCCCATTTTTTGATGGGGTTGTTTGTTTTCTTCTTGTAAAGTTCTACCAGTGCCTGATATATCCTGGATATTAACCCCTTATCAGATGTGTATTGGGTGAATATTCTTTCCCATTCTGTGGACTGCTTTTGTATCTTAGTCACTGTTTCTTTTGAGGTGCAGAAACTTTTTTAGTTTCATGTAGTCCCATATGTTTATCTTTTCTTCTGGTTGCTTTGTTAGTGATGTTTCATCTTTGAAGATGCCTTTAGCTTCAATGTCATGGAGGGTTTTTCCTATATTTTCTTCAATGTACTTTATGGATTCAAGTCTGATATTGAGATCTTTAATCCATTTTGATCTGATTTTTGTGCATGGTGTTAGACACAGGTCCAAATTCATTCTTTTTACATGTCGCTGCCCAGTTTTCCCAACACCACTTATTGAAGAGGCTTTCCTTACTCCATTTTAAACTCGTTGCACCTTTATCAAAGATTAAATGATCATGCGTTTGAGGTTGGGTGTCAGGATACTCAATTCTATTCCATAGGTCCACGGGTCTGTTTTTATTCCAATACCATGCTGTTTTAATTACTACTGCCTTGTAGTACAGTTTGAAGTTGGGTAAGGTGATGCCTCCCATCTTCTTTTTCCCGAGGATTGCTTTAGCTATCCTTGGGGGGTTTATCGTTCCATACAAATTTCAGGATTGTTTGGTCAATTTCCTTGAAGAATGTCATGGGTATCCTTATAGGGATTGCATTGAATCTGTACAGAGCTCTAGGGAGTATTACCATTTTGACAATGTTGATTCTCCCCATCCATGAGCAGGGAATATGTTTCCATTTCCTTGTGTCCTCTTTTATCTCTTGGAGCAGTGTCTTGTAGTTTTCTTTTATACAGGTCCTTTACACACTTGGGTAAGTTGATTCCTAGGTATTTGATTTTCTGTGGTACAATTGTGAATGGAATTGTTTCCTTAATATCCCTTTCTTCTCTTCCGTTATTTGTATATAGGGAAAGCCACCGACTTTTTGCGTGTTGATTTTGTATCCTGCCACTCTACTATATGTGTCTATTGTTTCTAGGAGTTTTTTGGTAGAGAGTTTAGGGTTCTCTAGGTATAAAATCATGTCATCTGCAAATAATGATAGCTTGACTTCTTCCTTGCCTATCTGGATGCCCTTGATGTCCTTTTCTTCTCTGATTGCTATGGCAAGTACTTCCAGTACTATGGAAAATCCACTTTTATAGTAACAATCCATTTTCATAAAGCCACCAAGGAACGACATAAAGGTGAGTTCGTTTGTATTATGTATCCAGGCTAGTTGAGGGACTGCTATGCTCCACAGCATAGCCATGTCCTGCGGAGAGAGTGACAGATCTTCAGGGCTCCGGGGGTAGCTCGGTGGTGAAGGCATCAGCATCTCAGCCGTGGGACCCCAGAGTCTGAATCCTGACCACCAGTACCGAGTCAGATCCCAGAGTCATAACAAACCAGGTGAAAAAAAAGAAAATGAAGGGATGTGAATAAATGGATGAGGGGAAAGAAAGAGAAGCTAGCACCATTGATAGAACATTTGCGAGCACCTGCGGAGGCTCTGAATTTTGATTCCTGGTCCTGCAGGGCCTTCTGCGCACCACCAGGCCTGAGCAGCTCTGTATTGCCAGGCTGAGCCTGTACTGCCAAGCTTTGGCACCCCACACACTGTTTTTAGTGGCCCTAAGGGGGAAAAAATAAGAGAAAAGAAATAAAAATGGGGGGCCAGAGCCA